>JAULCA010452978.1:0-21833 GCA_032360845.1 Crassadoma gigantea | reverse complement strand
TTTAATTGATAACGAGAACAAGGGGTATGCAAGTGTTTCAGGTAATCTCCCTTTTTTAAATATAATCAGTCAATAAGAAGGTTACTTATATCTACCACTATGGTTTAATGATTTATTTAGGTATATAAACTTGTATATAAAATAGTTGTGTCCATGATCGAAATATCTATGATTTAATGAGATTAAATATATAACGGGAAACATGGAGTTATAAGATGTATATACATACAATTATTAGGACAGTCTTTACAAGCTACCAAACACATGGATATATATGGCAAGAAAAGTAATAGAAGTAATGGTGTGCGACTGTTAACAAAGAGAGCTAGAATTAATATTTATTACCATAATCCGAAAGAAAATATTATCATAATAAACTGTATGTTTGACTCCCTCGGGATTTATTTCAGAATATGTAAATACGTCGCTGAGGGAACAGTAGGATGCCTACCAACGTATCGGTCGTCTCGTATTTAACAGACTGATCACCCCCTTACATGTCTTTTAAGAATGTGCTGTTACAGGGTTTATATCATTTCACACTCGGCATGTCCGGGGGAGAACAGTCAATGGAAAGTCACGTGAAGACAGGCTATAATAGATGTACTCTCCAGATCAAAGACGACGCGCTGGACGCTTCTATTTTCCGAGTCATTAAAACGCCCTCGGATCGTTTTGACATTAGAAGCAGGGATGAAGAATGTATCCAACAAATTTCAAAAGCAAGTTTTCTTTTTACCATCGCATCAATCCTTTTAATTGTTAAAAACTATTTGAGTTAATCCAAACAGTGGTGTGTGTATCACGTAGCTCCGTCCACCTGGGATAGGGGTTCCTCGTGTTTTCTATTTCCTCTGTTGTGTCCGTCTGTCCATGCATGACGGAGAGTAAATAAACATATTATGTTTCGGTAACCTGCTGTTACGACTGGAATACGAGTGTAAATACCCTTTAGGTTGTAATGTCTTCACACTGATAACCAGAAAATTAAATATTGATTCTGTCTATGAAGTGGTGCTGTCTATTTTAATTTGGTGACGACCCATCCAACGAAACACACCTGCATCATTCATGCAAATGTTCGTCCGTTCTGGTCATTTCCACGCTTCAGCCTTGCTTTCAATGCCTCGCTGATTCCATGGCTATTGGGGTATGGTTTTGCGTCACATACATCATCTTGAATTAATCCATTAAGATATATAATAAACTTTTACAACTTTTTGTTGTAAATGCTAAATGTCGTTTGGGGGTTTCTTGTATGAAATTTATATGATAGCCAGAAATCCTCGTCTATAAATAACGGCGTAAATAGATTATTGGGTTATAGCTTGATTAAAAAAGTCATATGTCTTATGTGTTTGTCATATATATATATCTCATTCTGAAAGCGAAGACAGGTCGATTTCGATAAAGTAAACATTTGCAGTCTGATATCATGTAGTACATCATTACTGCTCCAACCTATGGTCTTTACTTGGCGTTGTTAGATGTCGACTGCTTTCGGAAAGACTTACAACACAGGGTTTCGAGAGATGTAGGTTGATGAAGCTGATTGACAATTTCTTTGATCGCCATCATAATGTCATAGGGAAATAGTCTATACCCGTCTGTGATAACTTATTTATACTTTCGTTACGCTCATAAGGGGGTCTTGATGTTTTATTGCCATTACCCGAGTTCTCGATTTGTTGACTCGACATTGTATTGACATGACGTCAAGTGATCTGTCAGGTGTCGCCGATGAAGCAGAAGAACCTTACTTTTTCGGTCTTATTTTCCTTTTACTGTTTCAATGGGCTTTGAGTAAACGTTCCCTTTGTTCATATTTAAGCATTGGATTGCTTTTAACCGGAACGGGACATAAGCGCACAAGCGCTTAATGTTGAATCTATCCTGTTATATTTTACATTCATATCAAATATGTCTGTATGTGTGATATTTTCATTTTTTTGTTCATTTTCTCAATGACCTGGATTTACTAGAAATCTCATTTCTTTGTCAAATTTCGCATTGACCACAAAAATAAGATTATATAAACAGCCATGTCAAAGGGAGGACCAATGGTACCAAATGTTACAATTAAAACGTCTCCACGGCGACAATAACATTTAAGGTTGTTATGAATATCATTTAAACACAGGAGGTCTATATAGTGACAATGTCGTAGAGTGATTGATAATATCTTGCCATAGTTTCGTTGATTTTGATTAAGAATAATGATTTTGCTGACACTTCGGTATTTTCTTTTGATTTATTAGATAGTGATGGTATTTGTTTTTATATTTGTATCTGTCAGTGAAATATACATTATGCGTTTTTAAATATAGCGTTTAATGCTGTCTGTTACCGAGATGACCCAGGTTGGTTGAGTGCATATGGTGTTTTAAGCCCAACACTGATTCATGTTGCCAGATAAACTCCAGTTTAAACGGTCTTAGTTGTGTTTTTCATTATCACATTATTGAGCATTAAATAGGGAGCACTTTCACGCTGAAATAATATGATAGATTCTGTTTGGGATTTGCAATATGAATTTATTAGCTCAATATCAAAATAGAAATAACTTAACAAAGACTTTTCTGTTTTAAGCCATTTAATAAGATACAAGGGAAAGCACATCAAATTGAGTTAGCTTATTAGATAAATATTTTAACATGTAATGTCACTTATTAAAAAAAGGAAAAGAGAAAAGTGAACCAATATATGACCTAGGACTTATTTAGCAGCTATCTGAGCAACAACTTTTAAAATGTAGTTTTTGATTGTTTGATTTTAATGAGGAAATCCGTCCAGAATGCCTGAAACTAGCAGTCTTGCCTCGGAAGTTGTTTTAGAAATGTGGTCCCGTCAATTTTTAAGAATTTTTTTCATCGTGTCTTTTTGCTCATATAAATTAAAAAGGATCCAATGCAATATAGAGAGAAGGACATATAAGATAAAGTGTTAATTAGTTTTGATCAGATAGATAATTAGCTGTAAGTAAAGGCTTATCAGCTTCACAATATGCGAGGATATTTTACTGCCAATACACCAATACACAGGTGAAAAAAACTTATTCTTCTTTGTTTGATAAATGAATTGAGTTGTAAAGTTGCGGACACGTGATATCTGATCAGCATTGGTAGGGAGACTGCTTTGTTTGTGTTTGATATATTTGTTTTAAATTTTGAAATTGTCATTTCATAATTACTTTGAAATGCATTACAGTATTCTGAGACAAATACGGTAGATTAAGACCTTGAATAGGCGTCGAGACAGCTAAGCCTCATGATGCAAAGTACTTTTTTGCGATAGATGGTTCAATATCAATCAAGTCAAACTGACACTAATCTTTCTAACAATTTTATTAACCTGCCACAAAACACAATCTTCGGCGTATTATTCAATTCTAATTGTGCTTATTTCAAGATTTGTTATGGGTTTTGCTTGTGTATTTATTTTGGAGTTAACTCTTGGCAAATCTCCCTATGTATCTATCAAAAGTTCTTTTATTGTAAATTAATAAATTAAGAATGAAAGGGTTTTTTTCATAGTTAATTATTACGTAATGACTCGTATGAAAACTCACATGATTAAACTAGTTTAATGTCAGCTTAAGATAATGCATTGCTTTGAACTAATGAAACTGGTGCTGCAAACGATAAAAACATTGACCTATTTCCTGATAGCAATAAACACAAGTCAGAAATGCAGATACACTCTCTATATGTACTCACTTTAAATTATTTATCTAATATCTTGTATATTTTTAGGTGCATCTTTTCTTTTAATGTTTCGTAATTGTTTTAATTCACCAGCTGTTTTGCCCTTCTGTCGGACGTTAAGTCGTAGAGGCTAGCTGTTAAACTACTGTAGCTGGAATGTAACCTAACAAGGTTTACATGATATATCAAAAGCTGTTGAAATGTAACGTTATAAATAGTTTTATAGGTATTTTTCCCAATTCATTGTAATCGACAAAAAATATCCTATGATGCAGTAGATTGTTAACTTTGTTAAGTGTTCTGTATCTGGTTGCGAGTACTTCCTTTCTTCGTAACAAATAATCATTCAGTGTTCAAACATCAAAAAAGAAATGTCTGTTTATAATATGTAGATTAGCATCAATCGTGACGCAAAAAACAGCAGTGAAAGGTTGTGGACTCTCCCAACAACGACATTTATTTTACCGTTTTTTAATAAAAAAAACGTGATTTGACTGAGATTAAAAGAACCTTTTCTATCTCTTTTTAATGAAATACGCTGACGCTCATTGAATCAAAATTATTCGAAATATCTAATCATAAGTGGTTCTTTAGATTTTATACATTTGCTCACTGAATTACTTTAAAATCATTATTATTAAATGCACGAGTGTTTTTACTAAATTCTCATAATGGCCTCTTTGATGAAATGTTTTGTTTCCTTTTTGGAACGATTAATGTTAATACCTTATTTTTTTTCCTGCTATATTAATTAGATATGCATTTGAAAACAAATAACACAATTATTTAATTTTATTGGTATAATCGTAGACAAGGTAAACCTATACAAGAAGATGTGACCTCAAAATCATTTTAAGGTTCATTATGTTTAAAATAAAATGTCAATTGCTATTTGAGGTGAATATCAGTATTAACTTAATCCAACGTTTAAAGAAAACAAAGTAGCTTCTGATGAAGTTAAAAAGGATTGGGGAGTAAAGCAGACGGAAATACCCATCTTATCTAATACGATTTCATTCGTGTTATGGTAAATTTGGCAGAGTTTTGAAAAATTAATATTTTGGCACGAAACCAGACAATACATCTTCCATCATCCATGATCATAACCTCAGTCAATAATTATATGCTTTCTAATCGTTCAAAACCACATTTAAAGTCGATACTTTATACATGTACATAGACTTATTGCAACCTTTTCTTGATTCATCTGATTTGAGTCAGAATTGTATCCGATCTTACAGTTTCCTTACTTGTAAGTACAAAAGAAAGATATTGAATATACCCATTCACATATTTATATCAAATGATTATTTTCCCAAAAAATTAAATAATAATTCGATGTTCACTAATTTGCACTTTTATTTTCTTTCAAGAGACGCTGTCGGAGCATTTTTCGCGTTTAAGGTACTGTTTGCATTATCTGGTATAAACCATTCTTATCTTTTAACTTTCGTATATTGTCATTAACTTTTCCCAAATCTATATAAACATAAGCCGTTTAAAATCCTTTTTTGTTTTCCTTTTACCCACCAAATTAAATTGTATTGAACAAGCAATTGTCATCTTAATAACATACAAGGAAATATATTGATAAACCCGGAATGTTTGTAAAAACAGGGTGCACAGTTAAAGCCTCATGGACGACCCGTTATTGGTGCTAATGAATGTGATCTCCCCTAATAGATGATTGGTTTATGTTTTATCTTTTCAAAACAATGAAAAGGGTCATGCAGTGTAAAACGACATTCACCTAAAGACATTGTTCTTATAGGTGTGTAGAATACAGACAAATAAAAAAAACACAAAGCATGTTTGACGTGAAGGAAAACATACCTTGACAATGTTGTAAACACGTGAAGAGATTTTCGATCATTCCGATCACAAAATAAGCTTACTCATTATTTGTTTTGCACAACCTCGTCTAATCCTGAAGTCTTTCTCCTTGTCGGGGCTGTATAGCTCATCTCGCCAGCGTCAATGGGTGCATACCTCGACAAATGATGAATGGCTCCCACAGAATGTACTTTACTGATCAAAAGGATATTTTTTAAAGTTTATGTGACCTAGGAATTTTTCCACTACTGAAAATATGATTCTAACGACGTTTCTTAAGATGACAATGAAAAGTGTGCTTTTCAAGCGTTTATGTGCTTCTGATTTTAAGTATGTTTCAAAGGTAGCGAAGGACTTGAAAGAATCACATGACAAACTGAGAGTAGGAGAGGTTGAGCCTACTTGTGATACTAATGGCCTTTTAATGGAACGGATAAATGTTCGGCCAATCAATAGCAAAGCCTGATCTTCAAAAATATCTCGAAGACACTTCCATAAAATTGAAGATGTGTTTTATGCTTTATTTGTTGAATAGTTCAATTGTTTGTTTTCTAATGCGTTCAGATAATTATGAACAATACACGACAACGCGCTTTTAAAAACAATCTGTTTCAATCTGTATCAGATTTGTTTTGATTTGGTAGAAATGCATACTCCTTTTGGTATTCCATGTTATATCGTAGCATTAGATAATACTTTACATAATCTATATTGGTCTCTGAGTTGATGGTATATATATACATTTATATATAACATTTCCTGTATTTCATGACTCATGTTTACACAAATGAAATGTTTATAAAAATAGTGTATTGTTTCTGTATAATACAGTTAACACAGCGTGAGTAACGAGCATAAGTTGCACTTAGTTTCATATCTGTGTATTCAAAAAATTAATTATAAAATATTCTTGTTTGAATAGTCTGGATATAAATTGTTAGATTATACATGTATAAATAAAACAAATAATTAAAATGATTAACCGCATTATCTACACGAAAGCATCGAAATACTTTCAATATTAAGTATATATCTATAGTTCTCCACTTCCATACAACGTTTTCCCTGTGGCATACTTTGTTGTCTATTTACCGGTAGAAGCATGCATACTATCTACAAGGTTTCACTCTCACAGGGATTGGTTTCCTAATATTGCTGACGTAGTTGCAAAAAACTCAAATAAGCATCTGGAATCAATGAATTTTATTCAAAATTGTTTCATTAAATACACCGATATAACATAAAAAAAAACACAACTTTAGATTGGAAAATTAAATTACCGTGACATATATCTTTAACTATACGTGTTTGACATAACTTGAAGAATACATTTTCAGCAACTTTTCAGCAATGAATTGGTTTTTCTCATGTTATATCATGCAATAAGAAAACAAAGCATGTTTGACAAAAATAAACAAATAAACAAATAAACCCTATCAATCTAATTTAAAATTGAGAATATCGATGAAATTTGCTGTTGGTGATGTGACAATTTGCGTTACATCCCTCAAAATATCCTTTTTCGTTTGTTTGTTTTCCATAATAGATGCAGCCCTTAAAAACTTTCAGGAGTTATTATTTTTTCAATAAAATACAAAATTCAATTTATCTAATGAGATACGTATATGAAGGAATTATCAATTAGAATGAGCAAAGTTATGATTATATTAGGTATGTTGGAAACACATCAAATACGTGAAATATCCTAGGCATCAATAATCGTTGCAAGTTTATTATTGAACAGATTTTGTTGTTCGTCAACTGCATTCGGTGGGATTTCAAACGTTTTCAAACTAATGAAGTAATTTCCTGCAACAGGTGCTGAGGATAACGTCAACTACAGAATGCGAATACAAAGAATAGTAATTTCTGCTGACATCCTTCAAAGACGTCAGCACTCAAGTGGTACACACGTTTCCTGTCAGATTTTGCATTAAGGGGCTAGAAACACGCTTTTTGTGGTTCGGGTGTACATGGTATGCTGACAGTACAATCTGGTCGCAATTTGTCCCTTGTCATTAGTTCTAAAAAGTAGCAGAACGCAAAGTAACATCGGCTATTTAAGTGAAGGCATTCCTTGGTACACAACACCTGCACTGTAACCAAATACACTAACCGACACGGACATGACCACTATGTGACATGCTACAATGCTGTGATGAATACCATAGCTTTCCTATCCACATGCTACTCAAATTACTATTCGTTGTTAATTTAAATTGAAAATCAGTATAAATCTGACAATACTATATCAGAAAAAGCCTTTACAGACTAAAATATGTCACTGATATTTATTTTAAAGAATTCCGAATGTCAACAACTCTATTTAACAATTTTGCTAATTATTTATATTTTTGTTTCGACACTAGACACGTTTATTTCAATGTTTAATGTTACGTGTGCGTTTTTTTGCATTTTTTTCTCCCATAATACTAATTTATATCATTGAAGCAAATCGAACAGTTCCACAGTACATCTTCAGGGAGAGCCCAGTCATCCGTGGGGTGAAGAATTAAATGAAAGCAATTTTATCATGAATATTGTTTTACAATAAATGTCAAACGGCCAGATAGGAAATTAGTTTGTGTATTTTATACTTCTGACATTTTACGTTCAGTGAAAAAGAGGGCATATTAAAGAGAACATTTACATAGTGATATTTCAACAAGGACAATCACACAGTCACGCTCCGACTCATCAAAGGCGGTTACCCGCCTTATTTGTTTATTTGATTCGTGCTGTGAGCAGTTTCCGTCTACCCCGACAAAATTGGTGTTGATAGAGTGGATTATTATATAAGTATGTGTAGTTAGAATGAAGAGGGATTCCGACAGTCATCCATTACCGAGTAACAGGCACAAAGTTAACAGCATAGAAAATGTTGTCTATTATGGAGCCTGACTTTGAAGTAAGCTAATCTGTTGGTTAGAAAAGTCCAAAAATTTGATTGATAGCTACTAGTTATAGCTGACAGCTATTGTTTAAAGGTTAAAATGGAACGGAAACGATAATACATGTATATATTACAAGTGAATTTATTAAGGGAATACTAAGAAAACTCGTGAGCCGACAATTGGATTTACGGGTATATGGCGAGTCATCTCCATATATTACGCATTGCAATTGTATAATAAAATATTATCTTTTCCTTTATAAATCCTTTAAAAAATAGGGTGGCAAATGTTAAGTAAGTTCGAGGCCCGGATAGGGCACGAGTCAAAAATTGTCTTCCTTCGTTAATTGTGTTACTTTGTTAAATATATCTAATTATTAACACAATGTATCATATACACAATGTGTTGTTGATCCGAAGGTTCAGATTTGAATTTCCTGTCGTAATTGTGATGGGTTTAATATAGTGTGAGTTATTAATATATTTTCAAAATCATTTTTTATGAATGCATTTTTTTTCAAATTCTAACGAATTCTCCCGCCAAAAAAACCTATCACTTTTACTGTATTTCTTTTCATATATACATGTATCAGTATAGGAAAGTATAAATTAGCTTCGGATACATGTACCGTCAGTAATGCCATCCTGCTCTTAATCAGTTTGTAATCCTTCAATATGTGTAGCGTGATATTAACCTTATTGGAACTCCACGGTAAGTGCACTAGCATATTTACTTACAAACTTCCCAAAAATGTGTTTTGTTCTGTGTTTGAAGCAATGTATACATTGTTGCATTGTTTATTCCACTATTCGACCTGTACTAACTAATCAAGCTATCCTGACATGTTATGACTAAATAAGACTTATTGACTGTATTTGCTGTTTGTCAGGATATCAATCTGTTTAGGATAAGATTATGAATGCAATGGATAAATGACATTTATTATCCTTTTGTCAGGCTCATGTTGGGCGTTATTGACAAGTGATAGATCCCGTTGACATTAAACCCGTATCGGAATTCAGAAAAAAATTGATATATTTATTAGTGCTTGGACCTATTATATAAAGACTCTACAATATGATATGGTATTAGGGTATGGGAATAGCTCGAACGAAACAGTACGTACCAATACATTAATATTTCCACACCTGGGAACTCTTCGAGTATGACATTATTCCATCGACTTTAGTACATTAACTGCAAGCCAAGGGTATTCGACTACTTGAAACATAATAAACATCATACTAGTATTTCCGAACATTAAATCTGATAAACATTTACCAATGTACATCTACCTTTCAAATATTATGATGACTCTATTTCTGTTGGTGTTTATTGATTGTGGCAACATGGTCTAATTTCTAAACCAATTCTAACAAACCTAAATTAATATCCAAAAGCACATATCTAAATAGCCAATGAAAATGCTAAATTTTATCACGTGATGTACCCAACACTTTCACCAAAACCATGAAAATATTGTAGAATAAACAAAACCTTTATTTGAACAAAAAATCGATGAAACAAAAACATGAACCAAAGAAATATCTATAAAACCATCATAAAAAAAAGAAAACAAATGTACGAATGAATCTGATGGAGATGAGCCTTGTCAGTGTACTGAAGAAAAACGTTGGATTAACTAGTATCCCGAACTCGAATGTCATGCTAAACAGGTCAACAACTCGGTTAAGGAAACTTGGTACATAAAATTACTCTATAAGCAATTATCATGCTTAAAGAAAATGTACAAAGTTTTATGTAAATATTTAGAGTATAACCGGGAAGATATTTCGGACACATAGTCAACATGTAACGACTTTCTTTAATTCGGAAAGGTGTACATGTCCAAAGTTTCATAATGATAAAACTAACACTTTCAGGGAGGTAGTCGTGTTACATTTATTTAACCAACAAATGTGGGATATAACTCCAAAGAATGGAAAAGGGATAACATAGTAAGCAATCACCTTTCACACAGATTTTGCAACTTTCATTGAAATCCAAAAGGTCCACTAGAAGAAGTTAATACTAAAAAGAGGCAGATTACAAATTAAAGTATAACCTCCTCCCAAACGATAGATTGCTAGTCCTTTGGTTCAAAAGACTTTAATTAAAAATAATTATTTCAACATTTAAGCTGTTTATAGAAAGTGAGATGATGTCAACTGTTGTACGCTGATACCCAGGCTGGGTTTCCAGAGTTCCCGGGGTGCCGTAGTGACAACTAGGACCGAAGCTCGTTAATAATTGACTTTCCATTACTATCCCGTCGTTAACACTGACCGGGGAGACCGTCCCTGATGCCGGCAGCATGCTTAATGAGTATCAAATCGATATAAAACATATACAAATTGATATTTATTTGCACTCATCTCCTTCAAGCTTTTTCATAGAACCCACATCTATCATTGCCAACAAAACCCATATTTGTCCTCATCTGCTAAATTGAGTGAGAATAATCCCCTCACGGGGAGAATATTTATACCGGGACAATCGGCAGCAGCCTTTGATCCGGTCTTACATTATCCTCTGTCGAGCTGGATGATGCTTGCCGGTGTAACATTCATTACTTTCAGCACTCCATGCTAATCTGTTGTTATCGGGCCGTAGCTTCCACGCCGAAGAGGGATCATCCTTTGTTTAGCAATGCAAAAGCGTTGAGGTACAAATCAAACAGTCATAATTATAGCCAACAAATATTTACATTTTTTAAAAGGTAGTGTTTTATGGGGGAATGTTTCCATGTTACTATTGATTAAGTATAGCGACAGGTATTAAGGACAAATCTGCTCCAGCGCCTATACAGAAAAGGATTACGGCAAATTATAGCAGCCCAGTCTGCCGCGTGGTCGCGGTAATGGATACGGGTAATATCATATTAATAACCTATCTGGTATCTGACGGCAGGGTGGTGATCAGGCCATGTAATGGGTGTCATACTTGATCTGTAGACATGATCCTGGAAAAGAGAACATCATTGTCGGGACACAATGTCAGTGAATCAGGAACACTTCGACCACAAACTCCAACCGTGTGTAAAGAAACATGCAACATTTACATTTCAATAGCTCCAATCGTAAACAAAATGTTAAAATACGAGAAACATTCTGTTTCAATCTTCTTTTTTTTCTATGGATTAAATTTTTTTCCAAAAAATGTAAATATTAATTTTGACTAATCTGAGGTTATTTAAAAGTCGGGTATACTTCTGAAGTGACTGTTATGTATTATAGTTTCGAAGGCTTCACTTTGAGAAAATAGCAATAAACATATAAAGCAGAATTTCTTTTTTCATTGTGATTTTGTCGTAAAAAACACACTTGACTTACGATTAAGCCTTATTTTAGTAATCTCTCTGATGTTAATACTTACGCTCCATCACGTATTCAGGCGAATGATTTGCTCGGTAGTTTTGCATAGTAAATAGTTCATGAATGTTCATAAAATATTGTCAAATATCTCATTTGATACAATTCGATAGGTCCAAATCGGACATATGTTTATATGTTTGGTTGTAATAGTATAAACGCTTTGTCAAAAACAACCTTTGTGTAATACCATATTATTTTAAATAATCACAAGTTTCCGTTATGCAAGTTTTCCTTATAGACATCATATAAAAGTACAAAAACATCGCCAAATACTCATGAATAACACAGGTCTTCGAACTAAGCTCTAACATAATATATAAGGTTACATTTGAATAGTTAAACCTGCCAATCGGCAAGCTGAATGTGCAAAACCCTCAACAAATACTCGTGAATAACTGAGGTCTTTCTTACTAAGCTCTAACATAATATCTCATTTTACGTTTGAGGAGTAATATCCTGTCTATGGACAAGTTGAAGGTAAAAAATCATACCAATGTAGCCTTATCTGTCGTATTGTGTATTGTTTATTATTTAATTTATTTTTTTAGATAAATCAGCACAAATTCGCTTACGAGTTACACTTTTGGTTTTGTGTTATGACGCTGTAGTAAAGAACACTATATAAAATGTATTGTTTTACTAAAGAAAATTATTATGGCTAATAAACCATCGACAGACTTTTTCAAGTTATTTCGTATAACCCAAAATAAGACATCACAAAAATTGCCTAATGCAATTATGGGTGCTAAATTTGTAATTCTAACTTCTGTTGCGTTTAGCACAAAATGCTTTTATGTTCATCAGGGATACATAAATAATCAGTAACCTTTAAATTAAATACCAAGCAACAAATATGAATCTTTTAGTAAGTATATCTACTGACAAAAACCAGAACAATGAAAACAAACAAACAAAATAAAAAAAGAAAGGAAGAAAGAAAGTGAAATCAAAATATAATTAACCAAAAGTATATTATATAACACCATATACTGAAGTTTTTATCATTGTGTAGATAATCGCAATAACATGAACATATCATTATGGCAATGAGACGATGCATTATATAGTGCTCAATACTAAGATCTGTTCTATTTTAAAGTCCCGTTAACTTCTATGTCATCTTCCTCATATGTATCGTCAGCAGTGAATATATAGCCGCAAGTATCAATATATAATATTCGATTAGTTTCTGTCTAGTGTTCCCAATCAAATATAAATTAAACGAATTCTTTTTTTTTATCACAGGTCAAAGTTTTATGCATTTACAACGGAAATGTTTTCTTTCATGATATCTGATTTTGGCTTCGTAGATATTTTCGTCTGGCATGATATCGTACCTACCGTTTAATTATGACGTCATATTGAAGATATTTCTAAAAGTAATACTGAAATTTAAGGCATTGCTGTGTTCAACTCATAACTTTATAGTCAACTGAAATAATAACTTTATTTTAAAAGCAATACCAGCTTCGAAAAGTTTCTTTTGAATTGTATTTAATTTGTATTTTTATTTGTATCTGAAAGCCTGGTCTCGTTCATTACTCAATTCTTACGTAATAATCAGTAGTTATAAGCATTACAGGTAATATTAAGCCATACATATTATTTATCGTAAATGTTAGTAAAACCTCATAATGATCTTTGTGAATGAATTCGATGGATGTAATCAGAGACTCTATATAACACGTTTCTTAGGTAAATTTTGGGATAATTTAGGTTATCTACTTGTTCTTGCATTAGTTCAGAATCTTCTTGTACAGTTTTTGCTACAATCTTACACTCTTATCCCTCTTTCTTTATTATATTGAAAAAATTGTTAAGTAATATATTTAGTAAATGAATCCAATAAATCATATTAAATGTTTTTTTTGTTTTTTGTTTTTTTTTCTTACTTAAATTGTTCATACCTTTTTAATTTCACATGTAAAGGAAGGTCTTATCTTCTCAAAATGTTGTGAAATATTCGAATTATTCAATACATTGCATTAATAAAGGGGTATCTAGTAACTGTATACAGATATGTTGAAATATACTGCCCCTGCCTTCAGTCTGCTACATTGCGACTGTTGAATAAATGGCGTTTTGCCTGATAGGCATTATATTAAATAAAAAAGAGAGACAACATTTGCTCTTTCTATAGGTTGTGTTGTTACAATTATTCTATTCGTGCTTATCTGGCAAAATCTTACGAACAGAATCACCTCTGACTTGAAATAAAGTTATACAAGATTGACATTACAATAAAAAGTTGAAATGTTTTCGTTAATAACACCATTTCCTTGGATGACATTTCAGGAACCCGTGATTCGATCAACTTGTGTTGTGCTGGTCCTCGAGATCATAGAGGTAGCTCCCACTAGAACACAAATGTAATACACCATTATCCCAATCTGTGGTATTTTACATCTTCATTGTCCTCCTCAACCTTTTGCTGTAAAACCAAATATTTATTCAGCGCTCAGTCCGCAAGTGGAAACATTCACAAAAATGGGATTTTAATTGTTCGACCAAGTGAAGAAATGTATGGGATTTGTGAGTTGCTTTCATTTTAAATAGTTTATTGAGACGGAAAATGTCCGCTTTACCTTCCTTTGAAGTTTCGCTGGAAAATAGCGAGTTTAGTCACCCTCCCTCTTTGTTGTTAGGTTAAATTCCTGCTCACACGATTGACATTTCCCTGGTATTTTCGATGATAATACTCCATAAATGCACGCACATTAACACACAGAAGAGTTCCAATCTAGATGTCAATAAAACGTTTTACTACACAGGTGTTACTGCGGAATAAATAAACATTTGTGTGAGGAGGCCTAATGGGTTCTGACTTCCACATTCCTCCAATATCAACAGGATTTATAATTAATTAACTTACAAGAGACGAATTACCTTAATAGGGTCAGGAAAAGGTGGAGTATATCGTGGTATGGAATTACCTGAATGTATGTCTTTTAAGTTGAAAAGCACTCTCAAAGATGCGTCAGTCTAGGCTGTTATTGAAGTTTGAGGCGTACAAACTCATTAGAATTTGATTTGTGTTTGGATATTTTGTATCCTCAATCAAACTTTGTTAAGCATGATTTTAGAACTGGGACTTACAATTATTGTCAATGCATTTGTAATTTTGTACTGGTATTCTTCTCAAACGAAATATAAAATAATTTCCTCGGTCCAAACGACGATAAAAAATGAGTATTACAGTTTTAAAAGTATAAAAGTCTTTTGAAGTTGATATATATCCACAAGCCAGCATGCACTCTTAGGCATAGCTAATTTCACTCAAGTGAAGGAGAAGTTATCAAATCAGGTTTATTATATACATGTATATTAAATCTAATGTTTTACGTTTTATAATTGTGTACAACTTTTCTAGTCTATGAATGATTTATTCTTAGAATTCTTGTAAGTTCGTGCTAATTACTTGTTTTGCAGTGTTTGAAATAACTAAGATGTTCTAAGCTATGATAGTCATACATGTATGTCATTGTACTCATTCTTTCTGCATGGTTCGTCAAAAGATATTTTTTATTTGAGTTTGCCGTAGCCCGATGTTTTTTGTTTTTTGTTTGTTTTTGTTTGCTTTTTTGTGTTTTGTAACAGAATTTTTCAATAGAATTTTATTTATTGACAAAAAAATACATTTAATGGAAATTCTGTTTCTTGCTAAATTAAAACAAACGTTATTCTTGTACTGCATTCTCTTTTTTCTTTAAGGCTATTATCTGAACTTCTCATAACCCATACCATTTATTTATTTTGTAAAATGGAAATATATCTTTAAAAAAAATACACTAAGATGTTTTTGGGTATATAGAAAATAATCATATAAATAAGATATTGTTTTCTTAAAACAAGAAATAAATGAGAAAATTAGTGATTTCGTTCTTACACTTTCACTTGAATACTCCTGTGTTAAAGGCTTAATCTGATTAGGATTGAATAATCAACACCAGAACCATTAATATGTAGCAATTGGAAAGGACAAAATAAAACAGAAACTATTGGGTGATGTTTAATTTTTCTTTCTTTTTCATTTTTTTTTGCTATTGTTGAAGATTACAATTTTCTACAATCTACAGTCTTCTACAATTTTGCTATTGTAGAAGATTACAGACTATATGATACTTTAAGAATATTCGCAGTACCAGAATTTGAGTATGCGAGTGTTATAATAATCTAATTATATGTTTTTGATGACAAAATATCTTAACAAACACATCTTTATATCCCAACTAAGACAAGATGTCGTTGTTTTGTTTTTACGAATTTTACAGACTTTTGTTATTTTCAAAATAATATTTTATACCACATAATTTAGAGAGAACATAACGAGACGCCATATGCACTATGTACACTTTAAATATGATTTTTCAATAAATAAAGGATTCAATGGTGATACGTTTGGATAAAATATAAATTGCTAATTTATACACGAGGACTTCCTGTTACGAACGACTGTGTTTCTTTTGTGTAGCCTTACAACAGGAGGAATATTGATTACGGACGAGTCTAATGGTAGGCATGTCTATTTCATCCAGGTGACATGTACTCTTCTGTAACATTTGTCATCCTTATGTCACTTTAGTCAACCAACAACATATATATATATATAACATAGGTTCCACTAAAACATACTGTATATCTCATTATGTTGTACTTAACAACATGTTTATCACAAAAGAAATCGTATATAGTTGTGAACATATTTTGATTTGGCTTCGATTTTAAGTCTGAGACAACATTAACTAAGGAATAACAAAGGAATCATGTCATATTGGTATTATACAAGTAGCATCGTAGCGTCTTAAGAGCAATAAGGGCCTAATATAAGTCATACTGATTACAGTTGAATACAAAAGGATAACTTGATTTATGAATTTACTATATTTTAAGTGCAGTAGTGAAAGAAAGCTAAAGCATTCATTCTCTTTTGATTTAGAGATTTAGAATATTGTGTTAAGATCGTATAATGTGACGAAAGATTTTAAAGCAAAAACTTAAAGTTTGATAGATAATTGTCACCAGAAGCAAACAATCATGAGAGGATATCTGCAAACATTGAATTAACCCCACGAAAGGTTAGCCAATCAAGTTTTATTTTTGTAACTATTTCTAATATATTTCATAACTGGAAAGCAAAAGCATTTAACATACATCATTTACCAGTTAATTTCCAGTTTAAAATAAGGAGCTTGAAAATAAAATCAATGTCGTAAAAGACAAATATCATTTTGATTGTATTTAGTTAGAGAGATATATTTGTTTTAGTTCCCTCAAATTATATATGTATATGGCATTGCTAAATAACAAAACACACGGATAATGAATTCGCTATAAGTAATAAAATTACATTCTTTATGTCTAAAATTCAAGACATATTTTTTGACTGGCTTATGCAATATTTTTTTTAGATACATCCTACCATGTTAATCGAAATAAACATTGTTTCTTAATGATGCGTGATCCGGTAGGAAATAAAAAATGTTAAATGCAAGATCCTAAATTACAATTATTCTGCATTATTTTTTAATATCTTTTTTTGACGTGAGTCACCTCCGTTAAGCCTCAAACCAAACAAAAGACTAGAAAATCATACATGTATCAACCAGTCGGTCATAATATTTGTCTGTAGACAAGCATAGCCTCTGTTTTTGCAACATTTCACACTTTTAGTTTTATCGGTTTCTTGATCAAAATTTTAATAAATATTAAGACTGTCATTTTCTCCAATTGATACTAAAACACAAATAATTTATCATGGATCTAAGGAGTGTAATGTAAAGAAAATGTTAACTATATCCATTTAACAACAACTATGAACCAAGTTGTTACAACTAATGTTAATAAGTCTTGATGACCCAGATGGAGGTGCGCAGGAGACTTAACTAAGATTTGCTAGAGCTAATTATTTCGTAATTACTGTTCTTTTTGAAATGCTCATTTGTATATGAAAGCATTACGTTATGTGACATTTAAATATAACTTCTGAAATATTTACACGTAAATGAGGTGTATTTTTCATTCGGTGCATGTATGGTTCAACCTTGTGTTAGGTAATCCTCTAAAATTTCCCATACAGAACGTATTAGTCTTAGCTAGGAAAGTTAATTCTGTCAGTATTCATGTACGTTCTGATTTGTTCCTCTTTTGTGAGGACACGTTGTAGATATCTAATATTTTCTTAATGTTATTAGGTTTTTTTTATTAAAATGTATATCTCCTTTAGTGTTCAGCTACATATCTGTCCCGTATTGTCATTGAAACCTCATCTGTGCGTGTAAAATATTGACACTTTCAATTACCGCAACATTGGATAAATGCATTTGAATAAGAATGGGGTCTGAAGTGAGGCCATGACACGACGTATTGAGAATGCAGATACTCTATGTGACAAGCAATTTAAATCAACTCGGACAAAACACTTAAGAAAAAGTCAACAAAAAGTTGAAATAATTCTACAAAACTGAACCACAAGGCCCAAATCTGTATGCAATTCGCCTACTGAGTCTGTATGATACAGGATTAACCTAAATTGAATTCGACATTTTCGAAATGCAGTAAATCTATTTAGTCCGCAACACGCTATTTCTGAACACCATTAAACAGAACTAATCGTTCCTAGACAAACTGTAAACATGGAAGTCTGGGTGAGACATATGGTCTTTAACACTTAGGTAAAATGTAACACTTTTATGTTTTGCATCATATTTTAGTTATTTAGTTTTAGTTATTTCAACTAATAAAAATATTTTTATAGACAGAATGCATTTGTATTTTGTATTAAGTTATCTTATTCAGAAATATCCTAAACTGATGACAATTCAATTTGGATATTGATAAATTTGTTAAGTTGCAATATGTTCAGTTAATTATATTATCATTATTTAAGTTTAGTTAATAATCTATTTTACCTTTGTCTTTTCATATCAAAACTATTTTTATGTGTCGATATTTATTTTTTAACACGTTATGCAATATTACTTACTTTGCAAACAGCTACAGATATATAACAAATCATGATTATGCTGTCATAATACATTCTAGAATTGCTGATTTTTCTGCAATACTTTATTACTTGATTATTCGGTTTGTCAGTTTCATGAGATCACTTAGCGTTCATTTTGATAAGTATTATATTGTTGTTTGAAAACAGTGAGTCAACTAAGATTTGAACTTTTTTTACCGTATACATAGTTCAATTATAAAGTTTCTTTTTGCAATGACACGTATATTGTCTTAACAAAAACGCAAATATTATGTAATGTTATGTTTATTATGTTATGAATTCTTTTTCAAAACATTATTATGAGCTGGGAATTGTCGCAGGTGAACTTTAAATTAGGAAATGCAGATTCAACACATTTGCTTGTGAGCAGTCTAAACTACAATATGAACGACTTTGTGAATGTTCTAATTCTAAAAGTACAACATATCAGACTTGTCCCGATCATTTTGAGTAAGTTAGGTGTGTGTATTACATTGTATAACTGAGATTATACGTTAGTATAAAAATTATCAATATATTGCAATAGGATAAAAAGTACAATAATTTATTATAAACAATCAAATGTTAAAATTAAGCTTCAAAATTGCAAATAAAATTCTTTGAAATATTGAGGAGTGCACGGATTGAAGTATTGACGTTTGTTTTTGTTAAATATTACAACTGTTTTATATGTTTGCGCACGTTATACAATATTTTACATCTTTTAAGTAAGATTAATTAAGCGTCAATGTAGCAACGTTTTCCACAGAAAATATCCCCCGCTGTTACCGTTATCGTTTCCCTTTACCGAGCAGTTAAGACCTTGATGCATCAACTTACCTGTTTATTACAGGTTCTTTTTACCTGCTTCATAATGTTAAATAAATTATATTGCCAAGAATGAAAACTTATCTTCATCCCATATTTCCCTTTACTAGAAATTGAAATTACAATATAAGCTACAATATGTATGGAATATTAAAACAGTCGAAAACAATACAAATTCAGAAAACGTTTTGTTTTGTTTTATTCACGTGATAATATAAGTGAATAATTAGACATAACAACCATGTCTTACCTGTGTTAATACACCAAAGAAACATGAATTTTTCAATTCAACTGAAAAGAATTAATATCACTTAACTTTTAGCAATTACCAGCGTTCAGGATGAAAGCACAGCTCCAATGTTCGGTTTCCTTGCAGTTTGGATAACTTATGAAATACTACAATAACCATCAAGACGTTTGCTCAACTGACAAGACAAGTCCATGTTCTCTTTTCGATTGTGCCAGTTTGATGGAGCGCTCAATGTCTAGTCCCGTTGTTGAAAGATTAAGAGCTGAACGAGCACTAGCTATAACATTCTGTTCGTTTTGGTATGAAAGAGCCGAATACGGCGAAGGTTTGATAGGTAGAGGAACAGCGGGTATTCGGTGGTGGGACAGTGCGTGGTTTGATTTCAGGATATTTTGATATTCCGCTGCCATTCCATACGAAGAAGCAAGCGATGATAATAGTTCCCCAGTTGAGTAAGGAGTCACAAAGTTAGAACAAGACATCGCACCAGCAAACTGAGTTGCAAACGCTGGCAGAGGGGTTGGTAGAATTGGTTGAGGAAGTACACCACCCGTCTTGTTTTCCGGGGCAATAATATTTTCTATCGTGAAAGGTTGTTTGAATGAGCTCGAATTTCCATGCCCTGTCAGGTGCCCATACGGCTGGAATCTCGGTGACTGTTGAGGTGCGTGATTCACAGGAGACAATTGGGTTCTGTCTGCAAAATATGGTGATTCCAAACACTGCCTCAAGGGGTCCAAGAAGGCTCTTTGCATGCTGTTTAATTTGAATCGCTTTCTCCTTCTCAAAAAACTTCCATTTTCAAACATTTCTCCGCACATTGGATGCAGTGCCCAGTAGCTACCCTTTCCTGGACGGTCTGGTCTTCTCGGAATTTTGATAAAACAGTCATTAAATGACAGATTGTGTCGGAGGGAATTTTGCCATCTTTGAGTATTTTGTCTATAAAACGGAAATCTGTCCATAATGAATTTGTAAATGTCATTCAATGGTAACATTTTCTCCTGTGAAGACTGAATGGCCATAGCGGTAAGTGCTATATAGGAATACGGAGGTTTCTGTTCATTGTAAGTGTTTCGTCCTGGTCTGGGCATGATGAAGACACTTAATCCTCCAAACACATACAGTAAAAAGGGAGAGAAAGAGATAAAAGTACAGCTCACTGAGGCAAAAGTCAGTAATTTCTTCTTGACAAGTTTGTTAAGTACAATGTTTACACTCCTTGATCACTTTCACAACAACATTTCCCCTGTTCGGTCATTATCAACAGATGATGTAGAAAGCTCTTGCTTCTTGTCTTGCAACATCATATGTACCTTCCAGTCATTTGTCAAGCGCAAAACAAATTTCATTCCGATTACAAACAGTTGATATAAGGCTGAAAAACATCCATTCGCGTGTGTCCTATTATACATCGGTACTAGCATTCGACGTGTCAATCTTCCGACAGGGGGCGGTATGCATCCTATTTGTATACAAATGATGCTAAACATTCCACGAATGACATTTGGTAAGGGGTTGTCCTTCGCTAGAGGTCATGACATGGTGGATTCATCTGAGCAGGACAGGAACATCCCATACACGGCTACAATGGCGAATGGATTTGAAATTACTGAGACATTAATCTCGGCTTCTCGTAAGGTATTAAAGTATTAGGCAGTCGTCCTGCTTGAAAAGACACACGTATGTCTGTCAAAGAAATCGCTTGAAAACGAGAGAGGTCCAAATTTGTCAATACAAGCAATAAACTTAGGGCCTTGATCGATGTGACGCTGTTCTGACAAAGAAAGCGTGAAGTGCCAGCGCTCTAATTAAGAAGTGGCAATTTAATGGACTCTGTCTGGATGCCCTAGGTACCAGTGTTGACGCTAATATGCTGCAACCTCGATATCCGTTAGAAAATCACTTCCGACATTACACATTCATTCCAATAACAAGCTGGCGATTAATTAGCTATTGATAATTAGG
>JAULCA010452945.1:0-10076 GCA_032360845.1 Crassadoma gigantea | reverse complement strand
AACATTTAGTTGTTTGTCTTCTGAATTGAAAAAAAAAAAAAAAAAAAAATAAAAATAAAAATGTTAAGAATTTTATTTATAACAAAGTAAAAGAAGAAACCTCTTGATTTTCTATCTAAAAGGTAAAATATTTTTCTTTTAACTCAACATTATATTTATTTTTTATGGGCGGATCGGTCAAGTGGACAACACTCCCGCCTTCCACACAGCCGGCCGGGGTCCAATCCCCGTCGGCGAAAGCATGGATATTAGAGAAAGTGCCCACACAACTCCAACAATCCAGGTGGAGTATAAATTGGTCTGGGGTGGATGTTGCGGTATCTGTGCTGTAGCATTCAAGTAAGGTGGCAATATAAAAGATGTCGTTGGAAGCACAGTCTCACTACAAACAGAATGCATTTCATCTCCAGCTAACACACAGGCATACACACATAGGGCGATATAAGCCAGGTAGCATAGGACTAGTAGTTAGCACCTGATAAGGCAGCTCCTGCGAATTCCTCAAATATTATATTGGTTAATGTATATGATAACTGTATAAATTGTATACCTATGTTCTGTAAAGCGCTTTAGAGTGGCTTATGTTAGCAAGATAGGGCGCTATATCAAATGTTGTTTATTATATATTTTTTTAAATTATAATAAAGCGGTGTATATTGTCGTTGTGTACAGATTCTGTGGTATATTTTGTTGTAAGCTGTTGATACAGTGGTGTATTTTGTCGTTGTGTTAATACAGTGGTGTATTTTGTCGTTGTGTTAAAACAGTGGTATATTTTGTCGTTGTGTTAATACAGGTGTATATTTTGTCGTTGTGTTAAAACAGTGGTGTATTTTGTCGTTGTGTTAAAACAGTGGTATATTTTGTCGTTGTGTTAATACAGGTGTATATTTTGTCGTGTATACTTATGCTTTGGTATGTTTTATTGTTATGTGTTGATAAAGTAGTATATTTTGTATTATGTGTCGATACAGTGTTTTTTTGTATTATGTGTCAATACAGTGGTATATTTTGTCGTGTGTACTGATGCTGTGGTATTTTTGTTGTTATTTGTCGATACAGTGGTATATTTTGTTATGTGTCGATACAGTGGTATATTTTGTTTGTTTGTGTCGATACAGCTGTATATTTATTGTAATATGTCGATACAGTGGTATATTTTGTCATGTGTACTCACGCTGTGGTATATTTTGTTGTTATGTGTCAATACAGTGGTATATTTTGTCATGTGTACTGACGCTGTGGTATATATTGTTGTTATGTGTCGATACAGTTATATATATTGTCGTTTTTACTGATGCTGTGGTTTATTTTGTTTTACGTGTTGACGCTTGGGTTAATATTGTTTGTAAATACTATTGATACTATGTTGTGTTTTAATGCTGTGGTATATCAAATATAACGCTTTAAAGCAATTTGTATCTCGTATGCGAGAGGTACTCGCACAGATACGTCCTTGTATAAACTCGATTCAGCTACAAAAGTGCATTTATCGTAAAACCAAAAAGTATACGAAAAGTCTGAAATGTATTTGATGTATTTGATCGTTAAATATTTGTTTCGAGACAACTTTTTATGTTAAAGAATGCACAATAAGTAACTCGCACATCAAAGTAAAATTAAGTAAACACATCATATTGGTCTGTTATGCTCCCTGTTCGGTATGGCATCAGTACAAATAACTAACAAATATTCCTCACTTTTCTATTAACAATGTGTTTTATTCTTAAGTACTTTTGTTAAAGGTCCTGTTTACATTTTTTATAAATAATTTAAATGTGTATATTAAAGCTAAATATCTAGTTTTGCTAAGTTAAAAATCGCGTTTACCTTGCGTTTCTCCTTTTGAATTGGCTTTAATGTATTGAGGAATCTACTGACAATGTGCTATATGTTTATATGACAAGAAAACCAAGTCGATCGTCTTAGCCTCCTGAGCTTAAAATCAAGGACATTAGAGACTCTCCGCTATTCAACTAGTTATTACAACGTGACCAAAAAAAGGCAAACCAACTACAAAACAGCTACTAAGCTATCTGATAAGCCTGGCGATTCCAAATCCTCGATTGCAAACTTTCTCTTGATTGATTATAGCATCCTAGCTTCCCCGACCTACTGTGATCACAGTTACATTTACTTCGCTTTTCTAAAACTCGTCTGAATTTTATGATTTCCATCACAAATGTCGAAAACTGACAGTAGATTTACAATAAAGGGTTTCGAAAGATGCTGTTTGATGGGGAACTTTGGACACTGTATATTCGTCGTCATGATCTCGTTTGGAAAATTTGTTATTTGAAGGGCAAGTTTTTTTTATAGCTCATGAGGATGCCTTGCTGTCTAGTTTTTTTCTCTTCCCCTGTTGCATTGTTTGGATTTGACCTAGTCTGTCTTACATTGTAAATGTCATTGATGAAACAGGAGACGTTTACCCTTCCTGAACACCTGGTCATATTTGTTTTTTGTTCCATGTCAAACGGTCGTCATGTACATTTTGTCTTTATGTGATATCAAGGATTTGTTTAATCGAATTTTTGTTGAAATTCTAATATTAATTTGTTGAATTTTGACTTACGATGTCGTATGATTGTTTTTGGGGGTCATGTGTGAGGTCCCAATCAGCATAATTGATTAAAACAAGTTATAATATAAAAACAGCAATTTTATGATCAATTGAACTTTTTTTAACGTTTTTATAAATACACGAATTATTCTGCAAAACATGTCATTATAACATAAACGACTTGTTGTACGCGGTACTTGGTATCAATTTAACATAAAAAGGAATATTGATATCAAAACCTGTCTGTGACAGCTAACAGTGATTCATATATACATGAACTTGCAAAGCATAAGTCAATAAAATACATTTCTATATGGTGGTCGTTATTACTTTTACATGAAAACACCTCCACTGCAATAGTGCATGTCAATACAATCAATATCTTATAAAGATTTCTACGTGTATGTGTCATTAAACAATCTAAAGTCTAAGAACTTCCAAAGATATTCAGTTATATCTCACAACGCAAACTAGATTGATTGTCTTTTGTTGCTAAATAATCTTTTCCTTTATGATATTTAAATGTTTACTTGAAGTCTTGATTGTAAAAAAATCGGTCAAATCTGCCTGCAAAGATCGGCAAAGAAGGAAATTAAATTAAAATAAAAAGGACCGGATGCACTTTCGAATATCTTTTTGGAAAGAATTTTTTTGGAAGAAAAAGTGTGTTTTTGTTAATTTTTAAGGTTGCATCAACCCAGCTATTATTACATAGTTAAATATTTTTACATATACATAATTCATTACTCGGATATATAAAGAACGGAAGCCTACCAAGATGTGTTTGAAACTCTTTTTAATATCTCCAAAAATTCTTCCTTAACGCACACAGGGTAAAAAATATTTTGCGTGCCTCAATTTGATAAGGTTGACTGTGCTTGAACACAATTTGCATGCTTTCTGTGCGCAAACTTTTGTCAGATGTTTTGGGTAAAGGATACCCAAGGCCAAGTGTAGTGAATTCTTACCTGGCTATACAGGTAAACAGTTGCATTGTTAGCTTCAACAAAATTTAGCCACCAAAGTATTTTTTACCCAACGTGCGTTTAGAAAGAAATAAGGCAAGAACGACAAGTGTCAGAAAAAAGGAAACTATAACAACAAAATCATTTTGATCATCTACAAAGTGATATAGCTCCAGTCCAGATTTGACTAACACGTATATATTCAGATACTTTCTTCCAAATTTGTCGAGATTTATTAGTCGCTTTTCAAATGAAGACGCTGTGTAGAATGTATAATGAATGTCATTTTCCCCATGAACAGTATGAACAGAAATTAAAAAACACACATTTTACATGTATGCAATAAAATATGAAAATTAAGCATGTGTTTTACTACATATTTGCTTGAGAAATACATTGTACACACATCTTATTGCACTTTTTTAAAAGTTATAAGTTTATCATATTAAACAAATTTTAGGGGAAGCATAGTGAACACCAAAATTTGATGCATGATACAGCAAATATACATTAAATATAATGCATGCATATACTTTCTTGTTGCTTTAATCAACTTTATTACATGTATTCATTATTTCATTCATTTATATTCTGATCTGATTTTATAAAATTGAGATATTTTTTGTTTGTTTTATTTCATTTAATCAACGTTTAACATTTCGGGTGTGGGTAATATTTTCAAATTATTTTCATGAATTTGGCGTCATTGATGTTATCACGTGTGAGAATCTACCCTCAATATATTATTATCTTCATCAGATGAACTCAATATCAGTCCCTTCAGTTTATTTGAAATAAGTCATAGCAAACATATATTTCACAGTAATTGGCATATAGCAAATTTATTCTAAAAATCTATGTTAGGGACAGGCTTTTCTTTTTTTTAATGGAAATTCAAATGAAATATAATTGATTTCGTGCAACTGATTTCACATATTGTGTAGATATAAATAAATGTACATTTTAAAGCATGTTCCTTAATTTCAATTAACCGATACTCAAGTCAAAACATCAACTAGGTATATATTTTGTACTACCCATATGACAGGTGTAACATCAGCCAATCGATGTGAAGGACAATGACGCGACTAGCTACCTATTATAAAGGCCTTTAAATATCTGTATACACTAACACCTTGAGATATTAATGTTTGACATCTTCTCCAAGAATGGTAATAATCTCTGCGGGCGTAATTATATGCATTAGCATTGCAAGTGTGTCCGGCACAACCAACCTACTTGCGTCCAGAAATGGCGGTTTTGAAGACAATCCATTATCGTATTGGGCAGCTGGTGGATGTACGATGGTGGCGAGTACCGCCCAGGTGTACGAGGGATCGCAGAGTGCCTACATCAGTAGCAGGTAGGCTTCGAATCATCATTGAGATTTCTAAAACTGGTAACTGATTTTACATGAAATATTTTTTAAAGTTTCACATGTATGTATATAACTTCATATCCGGGATATGGGAACCAACAATAGATAACTGTATGATATTTGCCGATTTAAAAATAGGAAGGTTACTCTTTAGAAAAAAAAGGAAAGTAGTTGTTTAGAAAATTATTGGACGTGTAACTCTTTGGAAGCTTAACGGATATGGGATGACAATTTTACAACTGGTTTTGTCAGGGAAGCTTGTGATAATTAGGTCTGTCAATACAATACTTTTTCTTATACACAAATGAATAACTTAAACGGAACGTTTACCTGTTTTTATTTTTTTTATCGTTGCCCTTCATCAAAACAAGTTATCACTATACAACCTTTAATATGTTGACATCCACTCTTCGTATTAGCAGAGCTATAACAAGGTTCAATTATTAATCTCTTTTAATTGTCATTTTAACACATTTTCATGATAAAAATGAGTGTTCACTTCTCATTGAATTAAAAAACAAATATTGTTGGTTTTGATAACATTTGATTGATGTCAAATTGATTTTGAATGAAATAGTATGTTTTGAATAGATATTGCGCTAATTTGAACAGGGAAACGAAGAGGATGTAATTTTACCGTCCCTCATTAGACCACTAATCTCTCGCAAGGATCAAACTGATTTTAATCCCATATAGCGATCAATATAGCTCTGATCATAAGGTATCTCTATGTGAAAAAATGCTTCTGGGTGATACGCCGTTAAAAGGCCAAATGCGGTACCCATTCATTTTTCATGAGCAATCATTAATTTATTGTAAGCGATTTTTAATTCTATTAATATGTTTGTTATTATACTATCATCTTCTTTAATACAAATTAAATCTACTTAATAATAAATTGTTTCATGGGTAAGTGTGGCGAAGAGTAAGTATAAAAAAAATCTTTATTCTTGTGTTTAAATTAGGACACAGAGGTCCTATAGCCTGTGTCATTGACCTTCATTTTAACAATACAATGCATTACAGTAACATACATTTGTTCATGAATGGTATAATGTCATTTAAATAAAGATTAATACAAAATGTAATAGCACCAAAATAGCGCATATTTCTTACCTATATAGGTCTCTGTCAATCATATAAGGACGTCTGGCTAAGAACAAAAGTTTTAATTACTTAGCGAGATTGAGATCAAGGACAGACACGAGACGTGCGAGATCACGTATAGGCACAAGACGTGCGATGGTCACCAACAGCGTTTGATCACAATGCCAGTTCGATTAAGTGCTTACAATGCCATTGCGATTAAATCTGATCAGAGGGCGATCTAGTTACCAGTCATGGTATGAGTTACTCTGTAAGATATATGGTTGAACACTGACATACTTACCGACCAGTGTAACAAGAAATCGTTTAAAAGAGATTACGGGCCAAAAGTGCTATATTTTAAATTGGTGAAACTTGAACAATCCGGTATGTCACTGAAAAACAGAATGGTACCAACACATGTTTTCAGTGCTTTTCTCTAAACAGGTGACATATCGTAATGACAAACGCTATACAAATCATACGGTGAAATGAAAGAATTGCATTGATATATTTAATTAACATGAAACACTATGAACAAATATTTCTCTCGTCACATATACATATAAGGGGAAATGTCCTAATTACAACACGGCATGCATTGAATTAAAGGTCGTAATTAGGATTTATAATATGATTTTCATTTTATTTAATCACATGAGGAACGCTCAAGTTTTCGATTTTGTTTTGTCAATTGTGTTACCAACTTTGAATATGTACATATAAAAGAAAGTGATGTTTTAAATTTCGAAAAAAAAATCAATGATATGAATAAATGAGTTTAAATAGAGATAGGAATAGGGAGTAACATTATCATTTATCTTTTTTACTTTTCATCGACAAAAGCTTTTGTTAATATTTATTTTATCTTTTTTTTTTCTTCGGAATAATATAACCGATGCTGGCATTTGCAGGTCAGGAACATGGGCAGGGCCTCAACAAACCTTGCTGGGCACCGATATCGATTTGACAGAAGGTAAAATGTACGCCTTCGTAGGATATGTCCGTCTGGAAAACTTTCCGAGTGGAGCATCGTATGTAGAGGTCCAGGTGATGATAGAACAGACATTCATGGACAGTATGTAGTCCTACTCATGTATAATAAATGCTAGTTCGTATAATACCACACAATACCGATTTTGTTACAATTCTAAGGGGAGTATTAATTAAATTTTCATAAAATACCAACCGTTAGAAAGGAATATGATATAGGTTTTCCACAGGAAAAAATACAAACACTTACATGTACTTGCGTAAAACTCGCTTGATTAGATTTCGTATATTTAAGGTTGTGAAGGTAATCTAGCAATACTATCCTGCCGTAGAAATACTAGCTATAATCTACTACAAATTGTACGTGGCTAGTTGAAAAATTTGGGTTGGAAATTGAGTAAGGTTTGAAAGAAGATTACTATTGCGTTTTGTGTTATTTTTTTCAAATATATGAAAAAAAACAACTTTTAATTTAAAATTTAAAATGGTTTTATTTGGTTCAATTCTCAATAATGGATTTATCAAATTTGAACAGAATGTCATCGACGCACTAGTATTTCCCGTATTCAAAATAAAAAAAAATATTTTGAAAACATTTGAAATTAACCGGATCACTCTTTACTGTCACTTACAACAATGTATATAACCAAAACCATATATCTAAATTTACCCAATCAATACATTCGGTTAATAAGTTTACCATAGAGACATAGTGTTAATCAGACGTTATAGTCCGTCTGAAGTGGGGTTTATAATGGTACCATCTAATCCAACTGTCATTTTTTGTATTTGTTATCCATCCATAATCCAATTATTAGTCAAGGTCACTATTTTTATTTCCGATTACTCAGTGAAAAGTTAAAATCATTTAAAGTATCTAGTAAGGAGTGGGTTCCTGTTTTTTTTCTATTGGTAATGTTTAAAAATTAAAGAGTTAATTCTTCCAGTACGATGCTTTCAGTTTCACATCCGAACTTTTTCTCATCCAATCTCCATGAAAAAATGGTAGAAGATTTGTAAAATGATTTTCGTATTCTCTTTATTTCAAATGCGGAGCTACTATGCTTACTAGTGGATAGTGATGTAAATTTGAGCAGAAACCGGACTGTACTGTTTGTGTGATATTGTACACTTATTTTATATATTGCATACTGCATAGAGTTGACATGTTTTACAATTGTATACTGTTTACCTTATAGTGTGTACTGTATATACGATATAGTTTACTCTGTTTATGCTATAACATACTTTTTATACGACATTGTTTGATGTTTGAATGATATTTTTATTGAGTAATTGGTATTTAATTTTGTCTATTCATTTAAAGATATTGTATACTGCTTATGCGATATTTATAAATTGTAAACTGTTGATGGTGCTCAATATATTAGTGATAGGATTAGCTTTATATTAACTGGATAACGGTCCGTTATATTGTCGGAAAGACCATAGATAAAAAGGGCGTTAGCATGTTTAGAAGGTATATTCATTGTCAAATACAAATTGTATATAGAATAATAAATGTTTGATTTACACTTCGTGAAGGCATTATTGACCATTTCCGCGCGGTTTATAATTATTTCAGTGAGGTACAATTTTTGTTGGACCTGTGGACTACGCTTTTGTGACAGTAGTCTGTCCACTGATAAAGAACCGTTATCGTCAATAATAGCGTGTTCTATTTCACATAATATCGATAAACTCTTTAATCAAATGTTGTAAGAGTCATACCATCAGATGTACCCCGAGAAATTGTTTAACGTTACAAACAACACACTAACATTACCGCATATAGTTCAAACGTTTGATTAAGTACCAAGGTTACTAACATACCGGTGACAGATTAAGCAACATTAGTGCTACATTTAACACTACAGACACATACCTAACAGAGAATGATAATTACTGTTTACATAGACAATCCAGATGGATCTTACAAAGAAATAATGGAGTTAAATGCCAAATACAAAAATCAGGCCTTAGTCTATCAATCTTGGTATATAATAAACAGCTTAGAAATAAAAAAATATTTTTAAGCATAATACAACCAGAGGATATCAAAGAAAAAATTATCTGCGTGTTAATTCGTTTTAATTTGGCAGAGGAATATTTCCAAAGACTGTTGATGTTTTCAGGTTCAACGAGACCCCTAAAAGATTGCATAGTCACTCTTAAACTCAACCCCCTTATAAATCACATTCAGAGATCCTCATGGAAATCAAAACTGCTTTAATGCTATGAAATGTCATATTATCTAAAGATCATTTATATACCTAGGCCATTCTCATCACTTCTGCTGGGTCTTATATTTAGAAACTGCATATATAGAGCAAAACTTTATTCTTGCACAATCCTATTGAATTTTCAACTAAGATTATTGGTCGGCTTTTATTCTGAGTAAAAATGTAAAATGACTTGCATTTCGTTATCAAATGTTGTATATTTTGTAGCTGTGGCATATTATTTTGTATTTTGACAAGTTTTACAAGCCTGTGCGACGACATTATAATTCTGAATAATCTTTCTACTGTCATAATAAGTATTAGATTTTCAGCTCTGATATATCAGAGAGAAATATTCAAAGACTTTATAGCTGCATCTTAGGTCGATAAACATTATCCAATCATTGCTATGTTCAGTATTACACATTTACATACTTCAATACACTATAATACAATTCAAATGCGATTTTAAACTGAAATTGAGTATTTTTAATGCAAATTGAAGATTTTGAATTATGCAACTCCATTGGAAGGTTTAACTCATTCTTAATCATTTCAAACATCACTTCCCTGATGAAGCATAATGTCCTGAGATAGGTTGGCTCAGCGAGCAAAGAATTTCCGTTGTACTACGATGTGAGATATACATATTCGCAAGGACAGTATAAGACTAGTCAGCTATTAAATGCTTTAGAGTATAATATATGCTTAAGTAATGAAAATTTAATATACCTTTTATCATTAGTAACACGTTATAACCTGGCAAATCATTGTAGGCGCCTTATGTTTACCAGCCCCAGATTTCGGGGCCATTGTTGTTTTTAAATATTGTCGGTATTAGGTAATTTTTTGAATTTATATGTTTTGCA
>JAULCA010452901.1:0-10078 GCA_032360845.1 Crassadoma gigantea | reverse complement strand
GAAGGTGTCTGCCAAATTTCATTGAAATTGGTTCAGGGGTTTCTGAGAAGAAGTTGAAAATGTAAATTGTTTACGGATGCATGACGGACGACGACGGACAAAAGGTGATTAGAATAGATTAGATTAAAATCTTACTGAGAAAATTATAAATTGTTTTTTTTTAATCTGACCGTTTTGCAACATCAAAGATTTTAACATGGAGATACTTACTAAAAGAGGTTACTGTTTCCCCAACATTTTTCCCAAATGAAGAATTAGTTGTTAAAATGTACAAAGGAGGCAAATTTTCTGGGTTTTTACTTCATAATCATTTTGGGCAATAAATTAAAAGAGCATGCATAACTGAGAACAAAATACCTTCTGGATCTTTTCCTGAAGCAAAAGCTTCACAAACAAGCTGTTTAACAGAATCATGAAAAGAACAGTTCACAATAAAGTATAATTTACTATTTTTAAGACATGCTTGTTTAAGTGCATAATTACATTTACTGCCACTCACCTTTATGCTGTTTCCTGATAAGTTTAACCATTCAAGCTGTAGAAGTTCTTTTAAACCTAAAGAAAAAAAAACCCAAACTTCATGAATTTCAAGTTTCAACCAATACACTAGATCAATATATCAATAAACATTCAAGAAGAGAAGGGGAGACAACACCCTGTTTCTAATAAATGGCTATGTATATGCTGGCTGTATCACCTACGTTTGGATACTTAAAAGTATGCAGAGTGACTGATTAGTAACTTAAACATAGACATATATAAAGAGTGGGGTACAATTACAACAACACCTGTCAATCACTGTTTACAGAGTTTTCTCTGTACGGTACTTTTTCTCATATGCAGACTGATTATGCTTGGGGGAGGGCCCCAATAGGGTAATCTACAGGTTTTGATTTTCTCCTAATGTATATTTTTGTCTGTAGAGATGAGTATTTCACACATGTCACTGTGACAGAGTTACAGAGCTTCTCTGTTGGAGAATGATAATTCATATAGAATGTATGTACATATAATGGACTGTAATTATTGAGAGATGTTTCTAAAAAAAATATCATGACATATGATGCTGACAAGACATTAATAATATGAAGCATTCAACATATAACTGTAAATAAATAAATTCCTGTATTTTTTCCTGTAGTATATAGATATCAGGAAGGAACATTTATGTTAACAACTGTAACAGGTGAGTTCTATAAAATGTATCAAGATATTTCAAATATATCATTATATGATCAATTTAGTGCAGATTTTCTTTCATTATTACACTTGAGTATATTGTCACATATTAATATTACCTTGCTAGTCTGAAATGACCATTTGCATTCTTAGATCTCTTAACCAAAGATTCCGAATTGAAGTCAATGATTACTTTAAGTGCAGATTTAATTAAGGTACAACTCCTGGTTATGTTATAGAGAGCCGAACGACGTACCTTCCACTGCCACTATGCTATTGTTGGGTAGATTGAGGACGGTCAAGTTTTTCAGTTTCCCTACTCCGGTCATCCTTACCAGCCTGTTCCCCGACAGAGATAGCTGTAACGTGACACAATAAAACAGTTAGGTTCTCTGGCTGACCGTCAGAGATAATGTTATAACTTCCCTCGACACTACAAATATTTTATAACTTTTTTCTACATACATCAAAACATATATATTTCTCGGTTTTATGTTTCTTGTTTTTGTCTCGACCCTTTTAACCCTTTGTAACTTTAGTAGACTTTACCATACATTGATCTGGATGAGTCCATTATGGTCTACAGTAGTGAAAGGGTTAATTGTGTAACAGGACAGAAAAATGTATGGCTAGACCAATATACAAACTACCAAACTCTAGACAGATGCTCTTCCCATTGAGCTACATGATTGCAGACAATCAACCCAGTATATTCAGATCTGCTACATTTCTCTCTCCTTTTTTTAAATCTTTGTCCCAAAGACAACACCATTTTCAACTCGGGTTCTGGTAGTCCCTTGCCAAGCATTCATCCAGTGCTTGAAACAAGAGTTGATCACAAGCACCACTGTAATAGGAGAAAACCAAACATGGTGTCAAAGCCACCAAATGCTTGTCTGTTTAAAATTTAATCGTATTTAAAAAAAAAAAAAAATGTAAAGTTTAAAACAGGTAAAAAGTGTAAAAAATTTGAATTTATTTTTTAATTTCAGTTTCACTTCATCAATATTATACCTGACAGGAACCTTCATGGCAAATATCAGCATCCTATCTAATGAATGACAAGCTTCTAAAAACTTTAACGTTTTCACGCTAACACTGGTCGGGGGTAATAAGGCTATAGCTATATTTGTTCTTTGAACAGGCCAACAAAAAAGGCACAGCCAGACTGGGACTCGAACCCGGGACCCTCCAAACTTTGGACGGACATTCTACCAGTTGAGCTACCTGGGTCGCTGGCATTTGACACAGTCCAGTTCTCCTTTATTCATGTAATTAACAGGATACTGATAAGCACACTAGTGGTACAGTCAATTGCAATTATGTCATCAATATAAAGAATATGAGTTAAAAGTATACATCATTCTTCTTCAGCATGCAAAATCACTTATCTTAAAAAAAAAAAAAAAAAATTATCGAAAAGCTGCTACTGTATATAACATTTTTTTTCATGGAACTCCATGAAAAATGTTATATCTGGGACATTCTTCAACAAGGCCAACAATGATTGACAGCTCAGTTGTCTTTTGTTCAATTATTTGAGAGTAAGACATCAATGACAAGCGATCATCTTAACAGTTATCTGTACATTTATAACTCACCTGTTTGAGGTTGTGGCATCGTTCCAGATTTTCTATCTTGGACACATTGTTTTTGTCACATATAATGGTGGCAGGATCAAGGCTGGGTGGCACCTCAATCTTGTGTAACCTTCGACCCGTCAGGTCAAGGACCTCCGACTCAGCATCTGTAACAATGATGATGGAGTAAGGATGGTAAGTCTTGAATTTGATTTTAATCTTGCAATAGTTGCATTTAATTTACATATGGATGGATTTGAAAACTGATTTTCATTCAAGGAACTGTCATTCTTTTAAAATACCTGACTGAGCATCATCTCTTGACATTTCAAGATGATACCAATAATGCCACGTTGTCTTGTTTCATAATTTTCCATTCTCGAATTTCCATGATGTTACATCAGCCTGGGTATGACTTTTTTGTAAAATGGGTTCAGCATCTACATCAAATATAACCCTGATGCCACTAATAATTTGAAATGGAGGGGATTGTCTTGATGTTCTGGAGTTTTCGAATCATCAGATATAGTTAACATTGGCAACTTAATATCAAGTGATAATTAAATGTTCTTCTGCTTTACAACCAAAGAGGATGTTTTCAATAGCGCAGATTTAGAGTATTAATATAACTCTATGCACATGTCTGTGGAAGAAGGAAGAGGTACTGCATTTTGCTCATTCTTTGACAAAGGATTTTTAGCATGTATGGTAATGGTATGTAAAAATGTTAAATATATACCACTGTCTGGCTTTGTCCCTTGATATATAACCAATTTAATATGAAACAAACAAGTTTCCATAGGCAGAAATATTACACTCTGACATTACTAATACCCTTTTATACATCCCTGAGTAAACATGAATTAAAAAGACTTAAAAAGGGACTAATCTAGCTAAAAGCTTTTTAAAAACCCTGCAATTTACTGTCGAGATTAATACCATGTCCAAGCATTTGAATGAGACACCATCCAATATTTATCTTTCTTCAAAACGTCTTTAGTAAGCCTAATAGATTTTAAAAGATGTTGACACAACAAATATAGATCTTACATACAAATGGACCAGATTACTGAAATTTAATGCCATGAACTGAACACAAAAAAAAAAAGATCAGAATAATAATCTATACAAACATGATAAATTTTTATTCTAAAATTAATCTGTAGATTTTATTTCATGTTCTTTGGTTCTAAACACATCCCAGGATATCTCCTTAGTCCTTTACATGTACAGTGAAACCTGTCTTATCTGACATCCTGTACAACAACAACAAAATTGGCATTTCTTTCAGCTGTCTAATTTACCACCCTGTGAAAACAACAGATATATGCTTCTAGTCAGATATGCCTGTACATGTATTACCCAGCACACTGTACATGTCCAATGCAAAATATAGGACTCAAGTTAACATGGCTAACTGTGGTATACAGCATATATAGATCAGATTAACCTGTCTAATCTGACACCTTGGACACAATGTATAGTTCAGTTTACCTTGTCTAATATGATAACATATACACCTTATAGATCAGGTTAACTTGCTTAATCTGACATCTTAGCTTTGGGACACAATATGTAGATTAATTACAATTAACCTGGCTTATCTGACACCCTTTGCAACATAACATAATCACCATTCATAGCCCCAGTCTTGTGCATGTTACATTTTAAGTTTGCTAACGAGTCACTGCATTTGGTACTTAACACTTAGTCATTTCCTAAACAGTTTTGGATATGGAATTTACCTTTTGGGATGGTATGGAAATCGCCAAGATGGATTTTTTTCTAATAAATCCTTCAAATCCTTTAATTGAATTGTTAAAGCCTGAAGTTTGAAATTCAGATTTAAGTCCATTTATGAAATTAAAAATGGCAATCAATTTCTTAGCCAACATTATTGATTACGGTACATATATTGCAGAATTGATAAAATTTTGTATAAAAAAATTAACCTTGATTGTTCATCTTGATGATAATTCTATAAAAATGTACCAAAGTATCATAAACTGAAATCCAAAGTTTCCAGAAATATTAATTTGATATATACCAGCATCCCCTAATGTTTAGTATACATTTCTTCTGTATTCTGGAGATCAGCACAAAGAGTTAGACAAATGTTCAATAAATGACATGTATACATGTGAAGTGGAACTTGACTGGGTCGATCATTGGCGACCCGCTAGCTCAATTGGTAGGGCGTCCGACTAGAGTTCGGAAGGTCTTCTGTTACACATATGGGTAGGACACCTGTCACCTCAGTATACTAGTGCAGGTGTCAAATAAATGTTCCACTTTTTTTCAAACTATTGACATTTTGAGAGATACAAGGTGGTAATGGAAAAAGAAAGACAACTGCTGTTGATCAAATGATTTACACAAAATCAATTGATCACAAATCGCTTCATCAACCTTGAGTACATATATACATTGATCCAAATGATAAACAACGTGAGATCATGATATAACAATACCGATATTTATGTCCCACCTTCCTAAAACCGTTTTAAATATACTGAAGCCTGTGGGGGGTACTATATACTTTCCCAACAAAGGCTTCTGTGTCACTGACAAACAATACATACATTATCCATTAAATTCTTTATGCTAAGCTGTATCAATAACAAACCAGTGACCTAGATAAGGATTGGTTTAGATTTAAAAGTACAAAACCATCCTTGGGTGTTTTTAGATGACACTTTTTCATTGACTCAACAACAATGAAGAACAGCTTTTTTGTAAAAAAAAATCCCCACAACACTATGAACATAAACTGGGCACCCAAAACAAATAACTTAGGATTTAAACATTTCACCTTTCTTTAAAAAGACATTTGAATAACTGGGCTGAAAAGTATACATATTCTGTATTATATAACCACAAATACATGGAGGCAAGCAAGGTAGCTAGTCTAGTGGAAGGACGCCAGGCTTGTGACCCAATGGTTCCGGTTTGAGTCATGGCACGGCACTGTGTTGTATATATATATATCTTTGAGAACGATACTTATTCCCCACTTATTCCAGTATACACGTACTTAGCAGTAAATGAGTACATGGTTGGGTAGTGCTAGAATTGTTGAATGCTAGCTGTGAGTGACAAAATTGCAGCACCTGTAAAATTGTTTTTTTTTTATGTTTCTCATTTTAGCAACACTCTACAGCAATAAAATGTTCAAACTTACATAGAATATTTCAAAACCACCCAAGAGCTGCAGGTAGTTTTTTTTTTTTGTATATGCAATACCACACAAATGCTCTAGCCAATATCAGACCTTGCTGTATCACACCCCAAAACCTGTATCAGCCCGCAAAACCTGTATCACACCCCAAAACCTGTATCACACCCCAAAACCTGTATCACTCCCCAAAACCTGTATTACACACCAAAACCTGTATCACACCCCAGAACCTGTATCACACCCCAAAACCTGTATCACACCCAAAACCTGTATCACACCCCAAAACCTGTATCACACCCCAAAACCTGTATCACACCCCAAAACCTGTATCACACCCAAAACCTGTATCACACCCCAAAACATGTATCGGCCCTAGCTATAGGCCTCTCTGTATCAGCCCACAAACCTGTGTCACTCGGACTCCCCTTTTGGAACACTTCTAATCTTTCCTATCTTATTTGTATTTTATTAGGAAGAATTTATAAGCAGAATTTAACATGCCTTTTTCCATATCACACCAAGTATCAACCCTCGACCAATATCAGACCTCTGATTGATGCTGAATGTCGTGATATGGAAAAAGGCATGTATTATTTTCTGTACATATATGTATACCCATAGCTATATTACAAGAATTCAATATTAGTTGGTCACTGTACAACAGTTATTGGTCAACTCAAGCCACCACCAATATCAACGGTCATAGTCTCCAAAAGGCAAGCTTTAATTTTAATGTATAATATTGTTTTTACATAGTACAAGTGTTAAAGATTAAAGATACTTACATTTTTTCAGTCTCATTATTCCAATAGAACTGGTATCCCTGTGAGATGCTATCCTATATATGTTAGCTTCACTGTGTGGCAGTACATTATCAATATAATGAAGTCACAGTATACGTACTAGTCTATATTACGATGTCAATGTGAATACAAATTTTTTATGTCAGTCAAACCTTTTGTGGAAAAATTTCCAACACATCTTAATCCCTGAAGTCACATGTATATATAGTTTATCCTGTAACCATATAGTTATCAAACTGAGGCAGTTTTTTCTTTCAGTTTTCAGAGTCCATTTCAGAAATCTGTATGATGATGCCAATCAATATTTCGAGTACCGGTAGTACATTTTTTTTACACATTACATATTATACAATGAAATATACTTTTACAATTTAAACAAACTTCATTCAGTAAGAATCCACATTGATCCCTTCCACAAATAAATGAAAGCAGCAGATCTATAGCTAGACAATAACATTGATCTCTGTATAGTGTCTGGATCCAAATCCTACCACCAGTTTTGATGCAAATCTAACAAAACGATTATTGACTCTGAAATATCTAGCTTTTGTTCTGTAATAATCACATAACTAATGTCTGACAGACAACACAGCTTGGCGTTTCCTTTCCAATCAGGGCTGTCCACTTAGTACCTTGAACATGTACACTACATTGCTATATAACTATATATATAGCTACCCGTGTATGAATCAGCAGTAAATCCAAGAGTACTTTAAATGGTCTGGTGTACACCAATACAGGTAACAGTATATATAGAGCCATAGAAATACAGTGTCTCTTTTCCTGATTATGAATACCATATACCATATACGTATATCCTAAATGTCAACTCTTTTGTACTACTGAATTGACCTGAACTAGGAAACATTGAAGCTATTGTGTTATTTCAGTGATCTCAGCTACCAACATGCCACATCATGTATAAAATAAACATTTTGGATAGAATGCTATACTGTTACAATACCTTGATACACGAATACTGTTTGTAAAGAAAAAGAACTTGAACTGATCATGAATATTTTTCTACAAATTTATTTATAATTTGTATGCTATACATGTATACAGTACATCTATGTATCCAACCAATGTTTTCAACGTGTTGGCATTTTTTCTTTTTATGAATTTGTCAAATACGATTTCAGGGTAATACAGGTATAAGCATCTACATATATGGTAGCTATATAGTCTACCTGTAATAACGATACCTATAGAGGCTATTTCAGGTGATCCACATGTACAGTCTACTTGACCTTTAATCAATATTGTTTATGACAGCTTTGTATGAGGGAACAATTTAACTTGTCTGGAGAACAATACAGTGTATACATTCCCTTCCAGCGGAAAACAAGCTTGGCCACATGCCAACTTAGCAGTTCACAGCACTGGAAACAGAGTAGACAATTCAAGGCATCCTTGTACATACTGTATGTATATAAATACATGCAATTTACATGTATATGTAAATAAGTTGAAAATTTTTATCATTAGATCATCCATTCACTTATATATTACAAGTACGTGTAATTCTTATAATTTTTTTATATATTATAATTAATTACTTATAATTTCCATTTTTTTTTCTATTTTTTTTTTAATTACCTGGTTATTGATTATAATAGTAATAACTATTTTGTAAAACACAAGCTTTTTTAAATAAAGGTCATGTACAAACACAAACGTTGCAGTTTGTTTTTGGCTCACAGTCAGACTCTGTTTATATTACAATGTAACAGGAATTCAGTCCTTCACTGAAAATGTGCATGAATAAATATTTGTAAATGAATCAAGTTTTTTAACTGAATGCATATGTCATTATTGGACCTAAAAATATGTGGGGTTGGTATAAGTTTAGACAACTTTCAATAATTTTATGTATTGCGACAATTTACACAATATTGCAATTATTGCATTGGACTCAGTGAAATGAAATCCTATAAAAACAAAAGAATTACACAAAATGAAACACTGAATACTACCTACAGACAGCATGCACATTTTACACATTTGATTACAATAATTTCAATTAACATAATACAACCATTTTTCAGAGTTAGGTCAGATTTTTTTTAACTATCTCCTGGTTTTGTATAATCAGATTGCTCCAGATCTTTGTACCTTTGCTTTACTGTCATAATGTGGAATAGGCATGGTTGATACATAATTAAACTGTTACTGACAAACAACATCATTAATTTATAACAGATCAATTATACAAAAAAAGCCAATGAAGGATGATTAAAGGCATAATCTATGTGTATATAAAGTTTTATGAATTACTTCAATTTCTTCAAACTGAAACAACTTTTGTATTTTTTTTTGTGGAACATTTCAAAATTTCTGGACTGTTTTGCTCTTGCATGGCCTGCAGCTGGACCTTTACTAGAGTTTCCCAGACTTGTTTATCCTCCATTGATTTATGATGATTATAGGTAGCTAGGATGTGTGGTGCTAAGCATAATACTATAATGGACTTTAAAAGCAATAATGTACATGTTAACAAGCAGAGTTCTTACAATTTGAGATCTTTTTGTTTAAGTTTCTTAAATAATGGAGAAAATAAGTACTTGAAAACTTTACTTTGATACATCATAAGGGACAAGAATCAATAACCAGTATATATTTGTGCACCTCACAAATATACATCTTGCAAAACAGCAAGCAAGTTTAATAATCATAGCTTGAGAAACAGATTTCACTTCTAAGGCAAATGATCGATGCCAGCTACATGTACAGTATGTTCTTTTAAATCAATGTTCAGTTTATCAATAATTTGAAAACTCCCTTTCCTAATAAATGGCAATTGATAAAGTATACAGTAAGTAAACTTATGTTTTGATATGATTAATTATAAACAGATAAAATCCCTGGTTACCCTTATGCTTCTCCAACCACTGGGCTGTAGGAAAACCAGTCTTTTCACAGGGATCAAATTGTAAGGGGATTTTTCTTCCATGAATTTCATGAAAGGGTGATATTTTGAAAGTAGACAAGATATGTATTTTTGAGCATGTCAGTTTTGGGGGAAGCGAAACTGCAAGCTCAAAAGGCAAGAAGCCATGCTATGGGGCATGCCCCCATACTACTCATGGAAAAATTTGAAATATAGAAGCTTTGTGATGCATTCTGGAATATATTAAGGGGGACACTTTGTTTGGCAAATTTTGATAAATTCATTAATTTATTTCTATTTTTGCATTTTCATCTCCATTTTTTCTGCATATTATGTATTAATCAATCAGAAAATGCCTTTAAGTTTATCTGGCTAGACAACAAACATTAAAAGTTAAAACTCTAAAATCTGAAAGGATACAGCAGACATATTGAAAACAAATGACATA
>JAULCA010452867.1:0-15137 GCA_032360845.1 Crassadoma gigantea | reverse complement strand
TAAAACTACAACACAGAAACACCTCAGCTACAACAACTGTCACACAGCCATAGTGTCCTCCTGTACAGTACTGACATCTAAAACTACAACACAGAAACACCTCAGCTACAACAACTGTCACACAGCCTTATTGTCCTCCTGTACAGTCAGTACTCACATCTAAAACTACAACACAGAAACACCTCAGCTACAACAACTGTCACACAGCCATAGTGTCCTCCTGTACAGTACTGACATATAAAACTACAACACAGAAACACCTCAGCTACAACAACTGTCACACCAGTCATCGTGTCCTCCTATACAGTACTGACACCTAAAACTATAACACAGAAACACCTCAGCTACAACAACTGTCACATATGGTTATGTGCCTTTTAATTTATATATGATCATGTTTACTATTTTCATAATGTAGAATGCTGAATGTCTACAGTTTGATAGCTTTTGTGACACCATGTTCGTTACATTTGATCAAAATGACACTAGCGCTGAGATAGGAATAGTATCTTTTTAAGAAAACAAACATAGATTGATAAGCAGTAATAGTTCCTTTCTGGAGAAACATCGACAAGAGGTTGTAATTATACTGTTCTGTAAGTCATTGCTCGATATTAATATGTCCTCTTTATTTGTCTCGAAGTTGTTTAGGTTATCTTTAGTTATTCGTGTTATGAATAGAACATTTAAGTGATGTTTGTTTTTATTGTGCGTATTATTGATCAATAGGCGAGAAATTAAAAGCCAATTTATCACTCCAGATAATTAATGTTTAAAATGACGAGTTAGGCGTAAGGTAAATTTACTATTAGAAGATATAGCGATCATACTGATAGCTGTGGAGAGGTAGTCAACACGTTAGGATGTGTATAGTAGGTTCACACTTACACCGACCAAGTGTACGTAGCCAAGGCATTGTCACCACCCTGACCAGATTTAGAGGAAACACAATTAGAAACTAGATCCCACTCCACTGTGATCTGGATCAAGTTTCCCCAAATGTATTTTAAAATTCCAAACATTACTCAAACAAATGCAATTAAAACGATTCTGTAAAATAAAACCCCGCGTCAGATGTCTGGCAGTCGGAGTGTTATTGCGCTAATTGGAGCCCGCGATGTAGAACTATTTCGTTTATTGGTCTTTATTTTAAATTTGCCAATCTTCCTTGACAAATGACGTTATAACGCATCACAGCAGTGACTCAATTATCTTTTCTTTCCTTACAAGATGTTACAAATTGTCTGTTACGACCGCATCACTCACAAAAACACGCTCCGCCGGGAGGTCATAAACAGAATCAGCCCATTTCCTCTACTTGTTGACTACCCTCGGTAGTGATGTATGGCTACTATAAGTTCCAATATTCTGCTTATCTTGACAGCTTTGCTGGGCTATGTCCATGCTTATTCTAATCGCAAAAGATGTCCCTGTCTATCGAGTGTTGTAAATTTCACTCTTGTGCCATAAACAAGCATTTAAATCTGATAAAAAGATGCGAAAATAAATCTAAGATGTAATTTGCGCTGTGCGTACTTAGGGAGAGAATGGCCGGGCTCGATCCGTCACCAGATAGTGTTACATCCGCTCCTACGGCATCCCAGCAACACTCAATTTCCTCACCATGTCACAATTACGCAAGGATTAAAAGCGATTAAAACATGGAAATAACGCAATCACTGAGGTTTTATATGCTTGTTCAAGAATAAAATAAGCATCTTTTACAGACAGGAGCGCTGTTACATCTTCTCTTTAAAATATTTTATCAAAAATCGATTCGAATCTTGGAACAGGAAGAAGCAGGAAAACGCAGCGGTATTCCATGTACTAAAGCGTTTGTCTGATTGAGACTGACTGTGTGAAAGAAGCGCTTATGACCATCTCCGGTATACAAGAGGAACATATTGGTGGAATATGAAGATTTTTTCCCGGTAAATTCCTGTTGATAAGCATCAGTCTACAAAGCTACAGGATATGGAGGTGGCGTGTGAACGTTTAAATGTAGATAATATAAATCTGCCGAAACTACCAGCAGAGTTGATGTTGACCAACAAAAATGGCGACACAATACATCATGGAGATAAATGACATGGCGGAAGCTCTAGTAAAAACAGACCTTAAGCTTTCTGTACTTTGGAGATTTTTAAAACTGAGATATGCACGTTTTGTGTACTTTGTAATGAATTCCTATAATGCGAGAAGGATTTGCCCTACCCTCTACAGCAAATAGATTACAATGGCGCTCTATACCATAGGGGCTGACAGTATGTTAGGAAGCATGCGAAGTAAGCTTTTTATGTGAGCTGAAGTACACGAGGGGGTAAATCTCATGCAATGGAGATACATTTATATATATTTCTCACTAGTATTGGGGTCAAACGTGCTATAAATGCGGGCTTTACAAACATCTTACAGCGGCGCCCGATCCGTACTGGACAATTAATCCGTGAGCCAGCAGCTCCCCAATAAACAGAAGAATAATGATAAAGTAAGTGAAGAGTACATCCCCAGTATACTAGTTGATTGGTCTGTTACATTGTTAGGTTATACTTATGTCAGGGGATTAGTACATTACTATTTCTAGTCTTATTATTACCAAACATCTAAAAGGCACACAGGGACGATCACGTAAGGGGTCAAATCAGAATTCTGAGTAATGAGAAACACATAAACCTGCATGTAAAAAGGTGAAAAATGATAGAACCGATCACACTAATTAAACAACTATTTATAAATCCATAATATATATACCAATATATATAATTACCCTTACTACTTATGCAAATATTTAGGCATAAACATATGTAAAACAAGCTTTACCCAATATACATCCCAACTATAAATATGTAAAAGATATTTACTCAATATACAGGTATCAATATATAAAAAGCCTAATCCCAATATACATTATATATCTTACCCAATATACAAGTTTTATATATAAAACGAGTATTAGCCAAAATACAAGTATGAATATATATGTATATAACGAGTCTTAGCAAATTGAAGTATTATATATATTTTAACGAGTCTTAGCAAATATCCAAGCATTAAATATAAAACGGGTCTTACCCAATATACAAGAATCAATATAATAAACTTATTTGTATATATAGTATACATAGAGGAATTTTGGTTGGGAAAATAGAAAAGTTTTGGGAAAAAATACATTTAAAACGAAACTTAACCATCATACAAGGATTCATATGTAAACACGAGTCTTGTTCAATACACACGTATTGATACATAAAAAAAGACTTTACTAAATGTACGAGTATTAATATATTAAACGAATCTGATCCAATATACAAGTGTCAATAGATAAAACGAGTCTAAGCAAATATATAAATAATAATATAAAAAAAAACTTTTCTCATCATGCAAGTATCAAATATATACTAAAACTACCTTTCCCAAATACAAGAACCAATGTAAAACGAATTTTACCCAATTTACATGTATAACATTAAAAAACGAGTTTTACTCAATACAAATATTAACATATCAAACGAACCTGGCCCAATACAATTATCAATATATAAAATATGACCCAATACTAAATATACAATTATAGATATATAAAACAAAAGTGAACCAATGAACAAATAAAATATGTCATGTGAATCTGACCTAATATACACTTATTTGTATATAAAACCAGGCTTACCCAACATACAGTTATTGGTATATAAAACTAGCCTTACCCAATATACAATTATAGGTATATAAAGCGAGCCTTACCCAATATACAATTATTGGTATGTAAAACGAACCTTACCCAATACACAATTATTGGTATATAAAACGAGACTTACCACAAAATACAATTATTGGTATATAAAACGAGCTTTACCCAATATACAATTATTGGTATATAAAACGTACCTTACCCAATACACAATTATTAGTATATAAAACGAACCTTACCCATTATATAATTATTGGTCTTTAAAACCAGCCTTACCCATTATACAATTATTGGTGTATAAAACGAACCTCACATCCACATTGTACTTTTCATTATTTTGGAGGAAATACAGATATGAATGAATATACAAATTGATCTATAAAACTAGCCTTACCCAATATACAATAATTGGTATATAAAGCGAGCCTTACCCAATATACAATAATTGGTATATAAAGCGAGCCTTACCCAATATACATGTTTTGGTCTATAAAACGAGACTTACCACAAAATACAATTATTGGTATATAAAACGAGCTTTACCCAATATACAATTATTGGTATGTAAAACGAACCTTACCCAATACACAATTATTGGTATATAAAACGAACCTTACCCAATACAATTATTGGTATATAAAACGAACCTTACCACAAAATACAATTATTGGTATAAAAAACGAGCTTTACCCAATATACAATTATTGGTATATAAAACCAGGCTTACCCAATATACAATTATTGGTATAACAAACCAGCCTTTACCAAAACACAATTATTGGTAAATAAAGCAAGTCTTACCCAATATACAATTATTGGTATATAAAACGAGCTTTACCCAATATACAATTATTGGTATGTAAAATCAGCTTTACCCAATATACAATTATTGGTATATAAAACGAGGCTTACCCAATATACATTTATTGGTATATAAAACGAGCTTTACCTAATACACAATTATTGGTATATAAAACAAGGGTTACCCAATATACAATTATATGAATATAAAACCAGCCTTACCCAATATCCAATTATTGGTGTATAAAACGAACTTTACCTCATACACAATTATTGGTATATAAAACGAACCTTACCCAATACACAATTATTGGTCTATAAAACGAACCTTACCCAATACATAATTATTGGTCTATAAAACGAACCTTACCCATTATACAATTATTGGTATATAAAACGAACCCACATCCACATTGTACTCTTCATTATTTTGGAGGAAATATTTATACAAATTGATCTATAAATCCAGCCTTACCCAACAAACAGTTATTGTTATATTATACCAGACTTATTAAATATACAATTATTGGTGTATAAAACGAGCATTACACAATATACAATAATTGGTAAATAAAACCAACCTTACCCAATATACAAGATTCAATATATAACACCAGTCCAACATACAAGTATAGATATGAATAATTAGTACTTCTCAAAATATGGGTATCGACACATTATACTAATTATACCCCATATACAGGATCATGGGACGAGACTTTTCCAATAATCCTACTTTTCAAATAATATGATTGTTGTTTAATAATGATTTGGTTCTTGAAATTCCTGATAGATTATCTGTCCCAAACGGTAGCCGTTATCAGCTGGAGATTAATTTGGGAAGGATAACAAAATCAGAAATAGTATCTGCAGTACAGTATCCAAAACTTGCTTTTTGATGCCTTCAAGGTTTATATATCTACATACGTTTTAGAACATCTTATACATGGAATGACATTCTTAAACATTCCACTAATGAGACCTAATATGATATAGCAAAAGATGTATTTTTAGGGTACCAGTGTATAAGTGTGTTTTTTTTGGGTCCCGTATTTCTTTGTGTAGTTTTAGGGTACCGGTATAAATTTTTAGGGTTCCGGTATATCTGTGTGTATTTTTAGGGTACCGGTATATCTGAATATATATTTAGGGTACAGTATATTTGTGTGTATACATCTGTGTGTAGTTTTAGGGTACCGGTATATCGGTGAATATTTTAAGGGCTCCGGTATATCTGTGTGTATTTTTAGGGTACCGGTCTATCGGTGTATATTTTTAGGGTTCCGGCATATCTGTGAGTATTTAAGGGTACCGTTATATCTGTGTGTATTTTTAGGTACCGGTATATTTTTTGCGTAATTTTAGGGTAGCAGTATATGTTTGTGTATTTTTAGGGTACCGGTATATCTGTGTGTACTTTTAGGGTACCGGTATATTTGTGTGTAGTATTATGGTAGCGGTATATGTTTGTGTATTTTTACGGTACTGGTACATCTTAGTGTATATCTGAACGTGTTATTATCAGTCTGTTTAGAGAGTATGCCGTTTGATGCTATGTTTTGAGCTATAGCTTTGTGCACTTGTAAGGATATGTCTGTCTGTGTGTTTTGAAGGTTCACCTTTCAGTGCTGTGGTTTTAGGTTATATCTTCTGGTGCTTTGTTTTGAAGATACCTCTGTGTTAATTTCTTGGCTATTTCTGTCCGTGTTTTATTAGTGTACATGCACAGTTTTTATTGTGTTTTGAGACAAACAGCAAGAACAAAGGTAGGAATCCCATCATACCTCACACCCCTTCTTTCTGGGGGATAATTGTTTTGACACCCCTCACAAAATATTTGCAGCCATTACGATCATTATGCCAAAACAGTGACCCAAGATCACGTGGCCATTTACACGCTGGTGACCGTGACCTTCACCCCAGAATGTCACATAGCTACCAAACCAAATGTACCGTCAGAACGATTACCACATGTGGTTCAGCAAAAGCTTAACCTTCAGAATGTAAACGTGTACCACTTCCTGTTAAAGGTGGGGTTCATGTTGCTTGTCCTTTCGTTTTGTTTTGTTTTCTGTTATCTTTGTTTTTTCATATGGACAAATTATCATAGTCCTTGTATGATGGTTCTATATAAAGTAAAATTATAATTTAACACGACACAACAAAATAGTTCTGAAATGTCGACAAAACTGTCGACGACTTCTACATGTAAGGTAATGCTAAATCAAATCCAAGCAATGTCATGTCCTCAAACCGAGAAGCAGGGTATTGACAACGAAACAAAAAAAGCATATTTAAGAATATAATCTCAAATACCGATAATCAAATCACACAAGGAAATACTTTTGTTCTCCAAATGAGGTTTTGGGTCCTCTGATGCAATGTGTCCGTCCACAGACGAGATTCATTAAGGACATTGAGTAATGTTAGGATCATGGTCTTGGATTCCTTAAACAACATGTAAACTCCTTAAGTTGGGGGAGCAAGTATGTAATTGTAAAAAAAGGGAAATTTAACGATAGGGAAATCGAAATCATGTATAGCTATCCGTGTTGGTCATGATGTCAGTAGTAAATGCCCCTCCTTCAGCGAACTTAAGAAGTAAATATATTAAAGTATATTATCGTGTTAATCCCTCTGTCCATAAATTAATCAAATTATTGTCAACCGGTAATATCAAAGAATTAACTTACCTGGGTAAGTTCATATATCATGCATGTTTACTACGACCTACTATGTTGGCTTCTAACTAGTTTGATTTGCAAACTCTTACTTCATACAAACACCTGAACTTATATTATCAATTCCATATGCTGATTGTATCTTACAGCCTGTGCTGATTTTTAATGTACATTATGAAATTTTCCTTTGAATCGATCAGATGTACATGCTCAAGATGAAATAAAGAATATGAATATGAATTGAGTGGGGCAGGTAATATGGAAGAACATGTAGTGTTCTTAATGTCAAGTTCACGAGGGAATATACGATCTCGGTAAATCAAACATCACAAAACTCGTTAAACTCTCTCATATAAAAAAAAAAAAAAATCGGCCAGGTGAGGGACACAATCTAATCACACAGGAATGCTTAATGAAACCACAGATATACTATGACGGGAAACTTCAATAGACAAAGGTTTCAGTATCACAGACGCTAAAATATGGTTTTAACTAGCTAAAGGTGATTTGAAAATGCTTAGAATACGATTAAAGATTAAAATACCTAATTACGTTTGATTGACTGCTTAAATGCAGTACATGTGGTGAATAATGGGTGTTTTACCTAACACATTTGTCATTACACTATGATATATGGATATCAATCATCTGTGCTATTTTTTGTTGAAATATAATGTGAATAATCCAATTATTTCAAATTCCAGTCATTTCGTTATGTTGAGTGTCTATATTGTGTGTAACATACATAACAAATTATTTAAAAAAAAAAAAAGACATGTTTGAAGAAATATTTTGGCTCGTTCCGGAACTGTGGAGGGAGAGAGCGAGGTTTGCTGTGAACACTTATTATAGACAACACCACCAGCTTTGATTTACAGGGCAGTTGCACAATATCTTCACATACATCATCACCACAAACTTTCTCCTCTCCACATTCCAGATGGTGTATTGATGATAACGACATTTTCTCAAACAACATCTTACGAACGACATGAAGTCGTACTTACTTTCCGCGGTGCAAATATTGACGTCTGTTAGCGAATAGCTCTACTCCTCATTACCAATCCTTACCGTGAAGACCCTCAATAAAAAACAGGTTTAAAGCGAATAATGATGAATGAAGGCCGTGCCGCGGCTGTCAGTAAGTCGGCCGTGCCAGTGATGCGATGGGAATATGTTTTGCGTACGTCACTTATGTTTGCCTCCGTCTTTCATCAGCCCTCTAATGGTCCGGTACAGGCAGGCGGCAGGGCTGCTGAACGCCAGCCAGCGCTGACTGTATCGGTAACAACTTGGGCAGATAACGGCCGAGCGAGGCACGCAATACCGCCAAATGGGATTTGTTTTTCATATATTTTGGTAGCTTTTATTTTCACTTTGTTCTATGAAATGTTGTAATTTACAAAGAAGATGGATTACTGCATGACTGTGTATTGCACCTTTCAAACAAGTAATAATCAAAATATGATATTCCTCCGTGAAACGGGACTTAGAGTCTCCACGTCAAATGCTACATTTATGTATGAGTTCACGAGGCGAATATGTGTTTCTGGTCAAAGTGACTGGAGCACGTAAAACACGCATGCCGTACTGTCAGGGACGTGGTCAAACATGGCCGCCATGTCAATCAAACACAGCGATAAATAACGTTATGATATATTATACAATTAATTCAGGGAATATATAATCGTAATTGATTCAAAAGTATTTATTATTTATGCTTTGTCAGGAACCACATGCCCGTATCGGCTGTGTGATACTGTCTACGGTATTAATTTTTGTGAGAGATAAACTTTTACCTTTATTTTATGAGGAGATTCATTCGCCAATATTAATTTTCACAAATGAAATAAAATCATACAAATAGTCTTAATAGAAAGCTAAAGCAATTGCGAATGAAACCTTCCGGCATAGTTTCAAAATGTAATAAATGCGAAAAGTAATCAACCTAGGTAAGTTGAAAGATCAATTTTCAATTTTTAATATTCTAATCAACAGTTATTTTAAAAATGCAATGATTTTTTTTATTCATGACGGTTTGTGGGATATTAGGCTATTCAAATTCCATTAACCAAATGATAGGTATATAATTACATTCATGCCCTGCAAGTCAGTATAAATACTTCGCTAGAAAAGATTGTATTCAAAGAACTATGAACGCAATAGGATCAGTGTCATTTTGAAGCTTAAACTTCCGCCTCAAATAACACGAGACCCATCGTAATAAGAAAACGTTTAGATGATGATACATCGACAATATAGAAATGTCCATACCTACATCACTAATGACTACATGTATCAGTTTGAAAATAAATGCGACTGATTTTCGTTATATTAGCCCGAATGTTGAAAATGTCCAATCCCTACCTACTGCTCATAGTTCCATGGTGCTGAGTTTTTATTTATTATTTATTGGGAACTTGCAGTGCATTATAACTGATGAGCATATATGATTATCTATGTAACTAGTACATTATCAAATAGTGACTGGTTTCTCTAGTTTTATTTTGGTTTTGGTTTTTTTGCTTTTTTCATTTTTAACGTGAGGAACAAAGATTGGATGCCGGCGTTGCTATCAAACATTGACTTTCGAATTTTCAAAAAGTTCAGCTCTATTTCCATCTCGCTATTTATTTCCAGGACTGACGTTAGAACCAGGAGAATATCTATTCCTCTCTGACAGATTCTTTGATTACATGGATAATTGCGCTCCAAACGGATGTGTTTCCTTGTAATACATTCGATATGTGAACAATCTGATGCGATTAGACATTTCCATTTAGGAATCTGAGTCTGATACTTAGTCCCATGTGAAAATGACTCTTTAAATTGTATGTGGGTTCATAGGGGTATATACTTCGGAACTGTCGTATGGGGGCAGGTATATTTCTAATCAGTGCTAGGTGACGTGAGCGCTGGTCTATTACCTTGTAAATATCACAACAAGCATTTCATTGCTGGCCTTGGATGCTCTCCTTGGTAATAATAGCATTTCCACAGTCATTAAGATGCTGTAATTTCTAATATTTCTTTTTCGTTTCAATCAAGGCGATATTCGACGGTCTGGTTTCCTCGTAGAACTCTATATCTGGTAGGGAAGTACTGTATACGTCATTTCATATATTCTGATTAAAAAATTCACATATTAACTGATTTCTCACTCACCAGATTACCGTATTTCTCATTTTATCGGAATGACATATTTCTCACTAAACAATATATAAACAAATAATCATATTTTCGCTAAACATATTATCTATACAGATTAACACATTTGTCACGTAACAGATTATCATATTTTTTACTGTACATATTATCACGTTTCTCACGTAACAGATTATTACATTTCTCACCTAAAATTCATTACATTTCTCACATAACAGATGATCACATTTCTCACATAACAGATTTAAACATTTCTGACATAACAAATTGTCATATTTCGCACTTAAATTTCAAGATATCATTACATTTCCCACTTTTATACATGACATATTAAAGCTTTTGCAATTAAAGTATACATTACTTCAGTAATCCGTACATTTCCCATTTATATACGTATTTTCTATATCGACATTATTCGATTTTTAATATCTCAAATCAATCCTAATATGAAAACTGTTATCGCGATGTAACTTCTCGGCTTACTTCTCATTACAAATACATGTATATCACATTTTTGACCTTGTTAATAATCATATTGCAGAAGTTCATTTCTCTCACAACCAGTTTAGGTTTTCACTGAATGTTAAAGATAGTTCGGGTTTGCTACTTCGGATCTTAAGTAAAGTAAGGATGAAGATCGCTAGAAAGACGCATTGCTCTGGGTCTGGGTTTCCTACCAGAATATCTCTTATCTACACTAAAGGAATATCATTGTCGTCATCCTTACCCGATTATCAATCACCAAAATCTAATTATTGTAACTGTTACCTTGATGTTCAGTCCTTCCATTCAAAGTCTTGTTTCTATAACATAAACCTTCAACTATCATCGTCAAAGATTCATCGCAATTTGTATTTTGAATAATTGTTTAATCACTTATAAAGTGTTTATATCTTAAAACTGAAGTGGGTGTTTTTCTTATGTGTGGAAACCGTTGTCAGCTTGATGTCTATTGACACTGGGATATATTTTGTCCTTGCATGCTGACGCTGTGGTAGATTTTGTCCTTGTATGCTAACACCTTGGTAGACTTAGCCGTTTGTTTGCTGAAACTCTAGTAGATTTTGTCCTTGTCTTTTAACATTGTGGTAGATTTTTTCGTTGTATGCTGACACTGTGGTAGATTCTGTCGTTGTATGCTGACACTGTGGTAGATTTTGTCGTTGTATGCTGACACTATGGTAGATTTTGTCGTTGTCTGTTGACATTGTGGTAGATTTTGTCGTTGTATGCTGACACTGTGGTCAATTTTGTCGTTGTCTTTTGACATTGTGGTAGGTTTTGTCGTTGTCTGTTGACACTGTGGTAGAATGTTTCGTTATTCACTGAAAATGTGGTTAATTGTGTCCATGTTCGTTGACACTGTGGTATATTGTGTCGTTTTCTGTTGACACTTTGGTGGACTTTGCCCTTTTTTACTTACATTGTGGTAGATTTTGTCCATGCTTGTTGATACTATGGTAGACCTTGTCGTTGTTTGCTAAAACTGTGGTAGATTTTGACGTTTTTTTTTACATTTTGTTAGATTGTGTTTTTTATTGTTGACGCTGTGGTAGATTTTGTCTTTACCTGTTGACACTGTGGTAGATGGTGTCTTTTTTTGTTGACATTGTGGTAGATTTTGTCCTTGTTTGTTGACACTGTGGTAGATTGTATCACTATTTACTGTTACTGTGGTAGATTTTGTCCATGTTTGTTGACATTGTGGTAGATTTTGTCGTTGTGTGTTGCCGCTGTGATATATTTTGTCCTCGTTTGTTGACACTTTGGTAAATTATGTCCATGTTTGTTGACACTGTGGTAGATTTTGTCGTTGTCTGTTGACACTGTGGTAGATTTTGTCGTTGTCTGTTGACTGACACTGTGGTAGATTTTGTCACTGTATGCTGACGTATAGTGCATTTCTCAACAATTAAGGAATAAAGTGAACATGTTAATATAGGAAGTCGAGCTTATCATGAAACACATCATGTTTAAGTTACCAATTAATAACATTATCCATGTATTACACTATTTAGTGTAATCCTGCTATGTCTATCCCTAAGATATGGATAGGCGTTCATAGATAATGGGCTCTTATTACTTATTTAAGCGTGTCAGTACAAATGTTAATTGCCCAACTGTTAATTTGCATTCATTAAAAACCAGTTTAGTTGTTTTATTTTTGTTTTTATTTATTTTTGTTTTTATTTAAGCAACTAAAGCGGTAATTAAAACTGAATGAGTTGTGGTGAGTGTTACCTCCGTGAACAATGTTTAACGTCAAGGTTTAGCATACAGTATAGTTTCTTCCTGTCTATCCGCCCCGGGAGAGTTGCCCCGGGAGAGCTTCTACAGCTAGACCCTTGAAGATGACCAGACACCTCACTCCAACAGTTTTATGTTTTCCGCACAAAATTGCCTGTCATACATTATTCATCACCATCAACTCCAATTAGGCGGGAAAACTTTTCATTTTAACACCATTTGAGCCCTGCTGAAGTCTCTAACATTGATGGATATTAAGCTTGTCAATTTGAATCACCCTCTGAATTCTCAAGGTACCAGCAGAATGTATTCTAATGCAGCAACGTGCTTGAGAAGGTTGAGATCAAAGGAAGCTTAAAGCGCCTGTCAACGTACTGTAATTATAGTTACGTATGATACAGACCACTCTAAACACAGGGGCTCCTCAAGATGTAGGCCTTTGCTATTGAATGTGACAGAAGTAATTCAATTTTAATTCTTTCGTGTTGGTGCGTGACATTACACGTCCATTCCAATCTGAGAAGGTATCTGTAATGCCAGGAAAACAGATTCATGAATAATCAACGTTCAATGGCCGAAGGAAGGCGTGCATTCGTCTTGAACAAGACAAAATAGAGGTCATTGCAGCTTTGTCTGTTGGAGACACAAGGGCTCTTTCTAACCCCTGTGGGGCTCAGTCGTAGGGACAAAAGGGCGCGTTACCTCCCCGACTAATTCCTGAAAATCCCGCAGGTATTTGTGTCTTAAATATACATATATGCCGATGACTGCGCGTTTAGGATGAATAGAGTTTTGAGTCCGGGATGGCGACACTGGGCTGAGGAGGAGCACGCCGATGAATGGGTAATGGTACAGGGCTAAATCACACTGGTTCAAGGACGATGGGAGAAATGTATTAAGACAATAGATCTAGACGATACATATTCATGAACTGATGTATTTTTCGAATTATAAATAAGCATCATTTGATTCTATTTCACTCGTACGGTTAGTCTGCGCTACAGAAACTATTGAAGCATCAGCTTTGTTTGTTATTCATTATTTCTACAATTCACTGTCTTGTTACATTGTACTTAATTTAATTTTTTTACATTTATTTTCTTTTATCTGCAAATCAGATAAGGAATACGATTTAATTAATCTTGCTAGATATTCGCCTATAATATATATATATTTTCTGTTATCAAATGTGTTTTCTTTTAATGTGAACATGTAACATGTATGACTTTGACCGATAAATTTATGATAAATTTATAATTAAGAAAAAAAAAAGAATAAGTCATCGCTTTTGATGATACGGTCCCAAAGGACCCTAAGAACCATTTTATATATATTATCAGTCCCGAGGTTGGCCGTACTCTGGGTGGATTATCAGTCCCCGAGGTTGGCCGTTCTCTGCTGGTGGATTATCAGTCCCCGAGGTTAGCCGTTCTCTGGGTGGATTATCAGTCCCCGAGGTTGGCCGTTCTCTGCTGGTGGATTATCAGTCCCCGAGGTTGGCCGTTATCTGCTAGTGGATTATCAGTCCCGAGGTTGGCCGTACTCTGCTGGTGGATTATCAGTCCACAAGGTTAGCACAAAACATCTGAAATTTACTCTGAGCTTACCCTGGAAAAGTTAAAATGACATGGATTTCTCAGTGTGGGTACTTGAGTGTTCTGTACAAACATATCGGCCAGTATGTGTTCCCAAGTCTCCGTATCACTTATGTTTAATTACATGCAAATGAACAAAAAATATAATCGATATATTGGTTATTGCTATTTTGCATAAACTTTTTATACATTAAGTTAAGTGATATCATCAATATAGCTAAATTTTACTCCGTCCTCGTCCTAAGTACTAGATGAGGATATTTAGATTCCTGGTGACATTATAATGATAATTAAATACTTTCATTCCTATTCAATAAGACCCAATACAAATAGTAAATAATGTATGTTACAGTTGCCATGTGTAATATTTAGTGTTTGAATTTATGTGTAATTTCGTGTCGTTTAGGAAATGTTTGCCTGTCGCAGAAGCAGGGCGGTTTGGGTATTTATTGGAATAAAAGATTATACTTTGATGATGACAATAAACATTTAAGGACAGGCTGTACTTTAACGTCAAGATTGTATGAAGACGTACACAAGCCCCATTATATCAAGTGCCTAATGGTAGACTTACACAAGCCCCAATACACCTAATACTCATCGATAGACTTACACAAGACCCAGTTTACATATTGCCAAATGGTCAACTAATACACGCTCCAATATACATACCAAGTGCCTAATAATAAACGAGCACAGGTATCATTATATTAAATGCATAATGGCAGCCTTACACAAGTTCCAGCTATTTATAAAGGGTTAAATGGAATTATAAAGGTTGGGGTTTTTTTCCGGAGGGTGATGAATTGAATGGATTTTCATACTAATTCAACATGTACTGATTCAGCACACCGTGAATCAACATAAACAAGATTCACCACATCGTGAATCAACATAAACAAGATTCACCACACCGTGAATCAACATAAACAAGATTCACCACACCGTGAATCAACATAA
>JAULCA010452856.1:0-10080 GCA_032360845.1 Crassadoma gigantea | reverse complement strand
ACACAGACAAATCCTTTGAGATACGTCAGGAATATATGCAATGAGCGTCCATTGCAAGTTTAGAAACTTTTGATAAAAACATTGGGGAAAACATGTGAATTGGTCGATGGAAACAGAATGAGTCTAGAAGGCAATTTGTGCCATCAGGGCCTTATAATCAACAGACTACCTCTGCATAACAGATTAACCCTTTCAACCCTAGATAACTTTAGTAGACTCTACCATCCATTTATCCGGATGAGTCCATTGTGGTCTACAGTGATGAAAGAGTTAAGGTAAATTGCAGTATATATTTTTTGGTATATTCCTATGGAATCAATGCAACTCTTTCAAAGCAATTTTGGATGGAAATTAAAATATTACAAGTAAAAAAGACATTCCCTTATACATATATTTCTGGGGAAATAATCTTACATCTTTGCAGCATCAGATTTTATACCCTTAGGCAAAATCTTAAACCTGACATCATATCATCCCTTTCACTCTTAAGTAATGTACAGTAAGTCATTAGAAGAATTAATGATTTCCATAAATATCAACCCCGTTATATGTCATATTCTTAGACCCTAATTAAAACATCCTTATTTAGACAAGTAATTAATATACATGACGTATATGAACTGTAGTTTTTGAAATGATACATAGCAAATTTAGCTTAGTCTGCAATAAGGCACTATTTAGCAGAGGCCCCATCTTACAGTGTAGTTCACCGACATTTCCAAATCAATATTCTTTTTAACCAAACTGAATGCTGCGAAATGACAAATGCTCTGAAGTTCAGTACATTACATGCTAAGCATTATTTCTCTATCATGTGCTGTGGCAAGTTCATCATCCTCAAATAGAAATTGTTACGGCTAAGCATAACCACAAATTATAAATCTAGGTCACATTGCCCTTGCATGGTTTCCCATTTATATCCTGTTAAAATATGTAACTCTGGTGTTTTATTATGATTTTTGTACTTTAGCATGACCACAACAAACATGATTTGTTGAGGCTCATAGTATATCTCTACAGCTTGTACAATAAAATTGTTACGGCTAAGCAAATCCACAAATTTTTAATCTAAGTCACATATTGTCTCTTGCTTTCACATTTCTATCCCATTAAAACTATGTTACTTTGATGTTTTACAATGATTTTTGTACTTAAGGATGGCCATAATTAACGAACCTGATTTGAGGTTCATAGCATTTATCTTTAAAGCTAGTAAAAAAGAAATTTTATTCAGCTCTGCATAACTCAGGTATATAAATGAACTACAGATAGTGTGTCATTTGATGGAATTCAATTTGATTACGAAAAGAGATCAACATGCTATAATATAACTGTAAATACGAAAATGTTCGTGGCGCGGATCTGGTCAGAATTTTCACTAATTCGTAAGTGTGGAAATATCCACATGAAAATATCTATATAGTAAAAACAAATCAAATGTCCATGTGAAGTAGGTAAGCATAAAAAAATATGATCTAACAATTGATTATAAAACCAGCAGCTTTCGCCCTTTAGCCCTTTCACCACTGTAAACCATAATGGACTCATCCAGGTCAATTGCTTGGTAGAGTCTGCTAAAGTTATTAGGGGTGGAAGGGTTAAAGGCTCTTCAGGTTTATTTAAAAAGGACAACATTGTGATGGGATAGTTGGGATGAGCTGGTGTGGAAAGGAAGAGGATGGGATGTGACAAATCGCCTTGGGAGATAGTTATGTGTAACATTATGTGCTCCCCCTAAAAACTCTACTTCATCAACCTCCTTCTATAAGATAGTGAATGGGGGAGGGAGGGGGACATGAAAAAGACTAGAAAATGTCTTTAAGACATGAATGTCCCCTATATAGCAACCATGACCTTGGCCTTGACCTTGGAACCCTAAAACACAACAATTCATACTTGACCTTTGTATAAAGTTTGATGAAAATCTATGAAAGAATGAGGTTGCTTATCATAAGTATTTACATCAAATTGGGACGGGACAGGGACGGAGAGGGGTCGGGACGGGACAGGACAGACATGGACAACACTAAATCTCCCCCCCCTCCCCATTTTAAGGCGTGGGCATAAAAATCTGTTATAAAACATCAGTGTCTTACTTTCTCCCTTAAACAGTCCTTGCTGGGAGGTTTGAATAAGTCATTTTCTACAATGTAATCTTTTTCAAGGACAAGTCAACCCTTATTAATTAACTTTCCTTACCCAATGCCATCTAATGACAATGATCAACAAACATTCAAATGCCTGGATTATTTTAAATCTTTGAACAGAGGATGATACTGTTTAATCATTTACTTAGCCTGAGCACATATAGATTTGCAATTCAATGAAAATTTCAAAGAGCATATTCTAGCATGTTCCTTTAACAAAAGATTTATGGTGAATTCTAATATATTAGCTAGCAACATCTGATAGGCAATGTAATACTTTCAAAAGAAGTCAGTATTTCTGTAGTGTGGGTTGTAAGGCTTCAAGGACACTTCGCAAAAGCGTAGGTTTTGAAGACAAGAGCATTTGAGGGAGACAATGTTCAGTGGAATAGAAAATTTGGAAGAAGGCAAGAAATAAATGGAGAGACATTCCAAAAAGTCATCATTTGTAGTTTCTTCAATTTCCCCTCAAGAGTCAACAGTGAAGAAGAAAACGCTGAATTCTGCTAAAAGGACCCTGCATACCGTAATAGTTTCCTTACCAGAACATGCAATAATTCCTTCCTGGAACCTACTGAGGTTTTCTGTAGTGCGTATATGCACATTACTCATACACATTCGAAACAAAATTACAATTAACATTTTGTTTAAAATTCGTTATAATTGTAAAGAAATGTAAATTGAGTATATTTCTGGTTAAATATGAAAATATTTTCAATTTTTATGATGAACCCAGTTTGAGTGAATAGACAAAATAATAGGGTAAAGTCATATTAATGTCAACTTATCCCTATTTTGGAGAGAGAAATCTTCCCCATGGAAAGTTAAACAAGTTGGCAAGTATATATATATGGATAATGGGCTAAGGTTTAAGCTATTCAATGCTATGAATTAATTGTGATTGAGCTAAACCATAAAAAAATGTAAGGAGTTGGTAGAAAAAACACCAGGAGTCGGCATTCCCAAAAATTAGAAGGCTTGGCAGGTTCCTATGATACAGTTCTATTTTGTTATCATTATCAAATTTATTCATTTTTTTTTTAATTTAACAAGTTAATTGAATAATTTAATGTACCATACAGAATTAATAGAGAAAAATCAGGAATCTCCCAGAAAATTGAGAAATGAAAAACGGTTCATACAGTTTCATTTCGCAAAACGTTATCAATCTTTTGAATAATTGCAGAATATGAAATCATCTAACAAGTTGTTTTAACAGTTTCAGACTCAAAGAGCTATAATTACCGCAGATATACGTCTTGTATATATCATTATTTATAGAAATAAGAAAACGATTGTGTTTGGCAGAATCTCACACCCTGTCACCAATGTGGATCTCCATAGCAACATTACACAGTATTGATCACCATGACAACAACTCTTTATCACTACCTTACACACATCTAACATTGTAATGGCGAACACGATGGCTATGTAAAAACATGACTACCACATACGAACAACGCTCAGCTTAAACGTGCAAAAACAAAAATTAAATCAAATGATTTACAATAACAGATTTCACAAAATATAAAGCGACTCAAAGAAAAATCAATTAAAATATGGATTTTTTTTTTAAAAACATGCAAAAAATTGTTTACTTTTATAATGAGATACCAAAACAATCAACATAATTCAAGTCACAATTGCAAATCAAATTTTAAAATGTCTTATAGCTATGAAAGATTTTAACCAATCATATATATTTCTTTTTTCTGTTTGCTTAACTTACAAACCGATACATTTTTCAACCAAAATCACGTTCTGTTTTATCGACTTCTACAAGACTTGTTTCTACTTCAATATCTCTGCAAGGAGTTAATATTCGAAAATTTGTCCAATTAAGCAAGCTTCATAAATAGAATTTAAAGATTCAATGAATTCAAAATGAAATTGACTCTACGAGATGGCTTAATTAATCAAGTGCCTGCAGGATTTTGTAACTTAGAACTAGAGCAGGCACTGACTGTTCCATAAATAGAAAATCCATTTGTGTCTATTGAAATAAAAGAACTTCAAGTGATATGGAAACGTTAAAAAACGGTACACCATTGATACAATTCTATTTACACACACAGAAAGAGATTGTACATGGTGAGACTTTACCTTTCCTTTCAGACGAAATGGAACTTGACGTCTTACCTGTCCAGAAAAATTCAAACTGTTAACCCGCGAGTCAAAGAAGTCTCGTAGCGTATCCATAAATGCTATTTAGGAAGATCTGCAAATAATAAGTTCTCCAAATCGTTGATAATTCCTCCTATTGGCGTTTCCTAATCATCTCACTTTGGAGTCGAACGAACCATCCAAGCACTTTTCCACAACAACACTATAACTGGAAGCAAGAATTGGCTTCAACAACTCGGGAATGTTTCCGAGGAGGTGTGAGAAGCTCATATCTAGATAACTTAAGGGCCAAAGGTGCTAATGGATATAGTTAGAAAACAGTCATGGTGGCCATTCTGCTGCAATCGTATGGTATACTTTAAAATGATTGAGGGAGTTAATATCTACAATGACATACCTGAAGCACATATTTCAATGAAACTCGGAGCCTGCAAAATTTAGACACACCTGAATCATATTTTTCAATTAAATTCAGAGCCTGCAAAATTCACGTTAGAAAGAATACATGTTTTACAGACGGTGAAGAAACTTCCGTTTTATGCAAACTCTCCATTCCTATTACAAGATCTTACATGTTAATCTAGGGAGTAGAATCTGGGTTCAATATCCTCATTCTGCTCAGCTGATATAAAACAAATACACCAATGATACATACATTACACAAGATAACAAGATTGTGCTATCTTTATTTTTCTTTGTAACCATCAAAGGACTTGGGGCGTTAAAGGTCATTTCTCCCAGCCTCATCAGGGTATTTGAATTAGTTGTTATATTTGTAATCTTGGATAAATGATCGAAGTACGCCAAGATAAAATTTCATTTTTAATTGGACAACTGGTATAGGAGATATTGCGTAACAAAGAGATATACTTTTTCCTCAACCCGCATTTTTCCACAGTAAAACATACGAATACCATCTACTGTGTGCTATTTAGATTGGTAATTGGCCATTTCGAAGTTAATTAACCAAATACTCTTCAATTTTTAAAAGCTTTTGCATGCACCAACCAAATGAATATTTGGCACGTTTAAACATTATCATTCCAGTCAACATTTGTAGAAAAGAATGTTACCTTGGGGTAACGTCATTTCTGCATGCTAACATAAATGTCGAAAAACACCGATTTTGTCTACTTCTGCATTACAATGCAATTTTTTTGCTATGGTGGGGTATCTGCACCAGGCAAAATCGCGCAAATTAACCAAGATGATGTTTATAAAAAGAATAGATAATTAATTAAGGTTGGAATTTTCTCATTTTATGAGGTCGAAATGACCCATAATGCCACAAGTCCCTTCTGTAATTAGTAACAGAGTGGCCTTGCCCTGGACCAGTAAGTTAGCCCTAAAAAATACACCCACATTTAAGGTATAATCTCAGACTTAAGCTTTACATAAATGTTAATAAAAATCTGTTTAAATATCAAATTTGCTACAGTGATTACACTAAATTTTGATTCAACAGAATAACACACAACGTGATGGGATTTTAAATGGACGGAGTGGATTTACATGGGTCACTCTTTAAAGTAAAATTACACTTTATTCCCACAAAAAATATTGTGGGGTATGAAAAGGAGGAAATACAGATAAACGTCATAATGAAATAAATATGTTTTCATTCTTGCAGATTTTTGGTCAACTTCATATTTCTATGGATTTTACATAGGTCCTACTGACTCCATGGGATAGGTGCCACATGTGGTGAAAGGGAAATCAACAATTTCCGAAGTTCCAAGTTGTCACCACTTTTGGTTTTTATGGGGTTACTGATATGTTCCTTTATTGCTCCGTAGCTTTTTTGTCCATTTACATAGCAACTTAATTAAAACTCAGAGGTTTTTCTTGATTATTGACACTGATTATTGTGGCAATGATAATTTATTTTTTAATTATTGAATTGAAAGGTACCAACTTAAAAATAGTGAACCCAAGGATTGTTTCGGGACACAAATATTCACAGAAAGACTGACCTATCACAAAGTTATTTCATTTATCCTTAGGATTCGGTTGCATTGACTTTCACATTTTTCCAATATGACGATGTGACACCAAAGAGTGAGTGCCAAACATTTACACAAATTCAGAATTTTTATTTCTAGAAGTGATTATTTGTACTAAATGCTGTTTCTTGCTTAAAGAAACATGTTTTTTTCCTGAGGAATTTTTTTTATAAAAGGCTCTTTAGAACATGCAAATGTCTCTCCCACTTCAATTCCTAAACAAAACATGTGTCATTGACAATCTTAAACCATCGATAGCGATCTTGTTATCGTTTATTTAATTATGAATTCTTTTCAGCAGACAATAGGGGAGCTAGGGGTCTCCACAATTCCATTATCACGATAATATTGACAAATCTGGATTCGTGATGGCACTCTGACATCAATACTTCTTCTTTCATTCAGCTCCGAAACAATTCAATTCTGGATGATTGGACTTCTAGGAATGCGCTTGATAAATTTCTAAGAATGCCTTGTGCCTCCAATTTCCCATTTTTCCTTCTCGAACAGGACAAACCAGAGCGTCCTGTGATTTACAGTTTGGCTGGGTCAATAACAACATACGAAGCCTCACTCCGAGCCTGTGACACGGACACAGACAGCCGTAACTTAATCGTCATTGATCACTGCACACCAATCACAAACTCATGTCCTGACTGTCTTCCCATAGACTGAAGAATGACACATGTTTTATAAATTCTGGCAAAAAAAAATATACAAATATTCACAACTAGAAGTAAATCAAAGACTTTGATAAGATTTGAGACCACACATATAAGGTCAAGTCTACAGACGAAACACTCGAGTTCTGGAATTATTGATTATAAAGTGAATTAAACCTAATGCGTGTAATCTGACACCTGACTATACTGACAACCTGTATAATCCAATATAATGTTCAAACTTCCTTCCTGATGAAAGATATCAAATACTTAGACCTCAGACTTGATTGTCATCTGGTCTGATCCAACGAAGGTAAAACTGGTCTGATCCAACGAAGGTATAACTGGTCTGATCCAACGAAGGTAAAACTGGTCTGATCCAACGAAGATAAAACTGGTCTGATCCAACGAAGGTAAAACTGTTCTGATCCAATGAAGGTAAAACTGTTCTGATCCAATGAAGGTAAAACTGTTCTGATCCAACGAAGGCAAAATTTCATTTGGGATAAAAATTACCAAGTAAGACCTGAGTATTCTGACTTACTGTCTAATGTGACATAAAGAACTTCATGATTTCTAATAAAAGCTACCAACAAATTTTAGTAACAGTATATGTCCCTTTTGAAGACTTTTTGCAGTTGTTCGAAAAAACTAGTCAATTAGACCAAGTTATTGTGCCCTTAGATTCTTTCTTTAAGTTTTATTTTTAACTAAAGATATTAAGCCCCTAGATGCAAAGTTTGATCAAATTGCAGTCTTATCTTCAAGACCACTATTCTGCAAGTTTTAGATGAAATATAAGATGTGTTATTGTGGTGTTATTTGACATTTTTCTTAGAATGTCTTCAAGGCCATGATTTAGGAAGGAAAACATTCTAATCTTAAGACAGCTCATAAAACCTAGATCACATGTGGGAACGGTGATTACAACAAAACTACGAAACCTACGACACTACGAAACTCACGTAGAGCTGCCGTAATCTGTCTGTTTACTTGTTATTGTATACAAAACGATACAGTACGTAGCATGTCCCTCAGTAGTACCATCAGGTTCCGATCCGTTTAGCACCTACCAGACTTATGTAACATGGCAAACCCAGTAATTTGTAACATGAAGCTCTGTCGTTATAAAAACTCAGTTCAAAGCATTGTCTCTATAGGGATTCTGTATCATCAAAATGGCATGGCTACGCCGAGTCTGGACTTGCTGAGGGATTCGTCTGCCGCATATATATTATCACATATACGTCTCAACAGATCTGTCAACACTGCGGTTTGATTGTATTACATAAAGATCTCTAACATTTCCTCAGGTAAACCTTATTTCCAGGTCTGACAAAGAATTTTTTTTTTTTCGAAACCAATTAGATAACTTATTTATAATTGTACCCCAAAAATCCTCACAGCTAACACATTCAACCATGATTTTAATTTCCTGATCGGGCATCATTTTGTACATATTCATACCTTTCAACGAATATTATCGACTAATAATTACCAGGGACTTTTGATGTTTGTTACATTGAGTCAAGACAAAATTAAATAATAGAATTTTGCAGCATTAAAAATAAAAAATTATAATTTTTTTTTAGTATTTGTTGTAAGTTCAAAGACCCAGTACCCAATTTAATATTTTTTTAAAAGATCTGTGTAGGTATGGGCTTTTTACAGGATAATGATGTAACACTTTTTATTGGTATTTATACGTAAACTGAACGGTATAAGATAATTGAACAGGTGGGCTTATTACCAGACATGGGCTTATTGGTGGATAAATATGGTACTACAAGAAAACACAACTTGTGCTTTAAAAGAGATAACAATCTGAATGTAACATATATTGTGCACAGCTACAAATATTTCTGTTAGCTACTTGGAGGTTCACATAAACATTTCAATACTCATATATTTAAAATTAATACTTGCATGAACATTAAAAAATTACCATTCAAACCTAAAACTTACATTCTAAAGTTTTAAATATTCTCTTATATTTTCTATATTGAAGTGTCTGTGTCATCAGTGCAAACTCCTGAAACAGCCTAATGTCACCAAAATGTTTGCTTCTAAGGGTTGACTTGTGTAATTCAAAGTGGGAAGAGAAGCTTTAAAATGATGCTGATCAAATCGCATTTATAGTTTTATAAACACTATATTTATTTCTTCTGGAAGTGTTTATACAAGAACTGATATTGAAGTCAAATGAAGAAATAAGGTACCTAGGGAAACACTCCTCCCCACCCTCCCAAAAGAAAAGAAGTGGGGTAAAGTTAGAAAAGAAAAAGAAAATCTCCAGTCATGCTATGGGGGAGGGGCAGGTTTAATTTTTTCCTCGACCCATGAAACAGAAGATACAGAAGAAAACCCCTGATTCTACACTGTGCCACACATTAAACTGCCTCCTACAACATGCAGTAGGATTCGATGACAGCAGATCAATTCTTCTGCAAAACCGCACAGGGAAATAAACTGTATTGAGGGGTTTAATATGTGGGTCCCTTCATATCTGGCATGAAGTCAGTAGGGATTGTGTATATCTTTATATAAGATCACAGGAGTTTGTACAATAACATTTGGTGATGTGAAAAATCATCATCCGAGACTTACACCACTTACCGAACTGCAACCAAAAAGGCAGAATTTTACAGCTTCACTTCAAATATTAATACCGTTCATATGTCAAATTGGTTTGCTTTATCCTACACTGATCAATACTCGCAAGCTAAATATAGAACACAGCGAATGTCATCTTTTTAATCCATCTAAAAATGCTATCGAACTGCAATCTGAAATAGAACACAGACAGATAGCCTTATGATTTTACATCAACTGCCATCGCTGAATCTGCCTTGGTATGCAGTCTGCTGAACACACATTATTGACAGGAGAAACACAACAACTCCGTCAATATAGATATACAGTCAAAGATATTGATTGGGTTTGGTCGTTCTCTAGGAATTCATTCGAATTGTCTTAGGGATATAACACTCACTTCCAAATGTTTTAATATTGTCCTCTAAGACATCATATGTTTATTTGATTTTAAACTCCAGGCTTTCCGCCAGTCAAACCTGTATAAAGAGACCACTCCCAGGCAGTGGTCTATCAATGCAGGTCTCTTAATATCAACTACAGGTTAAA
>JAULCA010452845.1:0-10080 GCA_032360845.1 Crassadoma gigantea | reverse complement strand
GTCTACCCAGTGGCAAAGAACTGCCACCTTTATTCAACTTTACTCCGCAAGGTGAGAAATGACAGTAAAGATCCATTTCCTCAATTATTTGATCACATGTGTTCTGTGTTGAGCAGTAAATACACTCATGTCATATTGTATAACGCAATTACGAATGTTGTAATGTTGAAATTGAAACAATCATTATACAATTGACACCCAAATCAAAATGGTATAAGATAAGACTCAATACTGTTTAACATGAAATGTTCGTTGTGTACAAACACTTGGGGTTTGCGAGATTGCTTTTCTGTCTTTGCGTGTTGCAGAGTTATCTGCTCTTATGAGCAGGTATTGATTATTACATCATTAGTTTTTGTGAGACAATTTGGTCTTTTTGTGAGAAAATTACATTGTTTTCTCAAAAATTCATGACATTACACTCACAAACAACTGACGTAACAATCAATACCTGCTCACAAGAGCAGATAACTCTGCAATATGCAAAGAGGGAATTGAACCTCAAAAATAAACGGTACCATACATTTTAATGATATATGTGTCTACTGTTTGTTGATATAAGATATCCACGAAGGTTTGTACAACTAAATGATATAATTAACTTCAAACCATGAAAGAAAGTATTCACACACATTTTGTGTTGTTATACAGTAGTTATGGAAAACAAATTTTTCAGAAATATACTATTAAATATATTTTAGGTGTAGTGATATAATCTTGAATTGGTTTTCATTTTAATGTTGGATTTATGAAAATCAGCCATTTTTTCACTGCAAATATTGTAATCATGGCAGGGCATCCAGTAGACCCTTGTGAGTATGTTTTTGACTCCCCAAAATCAGATTTGACTCTTGGGATTCGTAGGACATGCCTATTTGACATTTGTTTTGACCCTTCATATTTCTGAGAAATGGTGATTTGACTTCTGAAATTGCTAAAAATCAAGGGTCAACTGGATGCCCTGAATCATGGTTCATCTTTTATTAAAATTGGCAAACCTTATTGAAGTATGTTTTATCTTCTACAGAAATTCAAATTCAGCCTGCATTGAACACTGTTCTCACACCTCCACATTATCGCGGCACAAATGCCACAACCGGAGGAGGGACTCCGGAGACTGGAGTGGCAAATCCTGGAGGGGATGCCACTGATACTCAGGGGGCCGCAGCCGCCGGCAACGCGTAACTAACACTCTCCACTTAGACAACAGGGAGAACTTTTATTTAAGTGTTCGTCTCACAGGGAGGCTGTGGTAAAATTTGACCACACTAGGACATAACCATTAGAAACTACAGTGATGACCTGAAACCAGATTCAGTGAGTACACACAGGAAAAAATATAGAGTTATGCACAGATGATCAACAAACATAATGAAAAGATGACAGTCACTGGATTAAGCAGGTTAATAATTTTAATTTGAAAGATGACGTGACTTGGGGTTACAGGCTCAGATAACAGATACATTGGTTCTTACCAAAGAGGAATAAGGAATTACAGATCACGTATAGTCAACTTTATGTGTAAACATTGGCACCATCAAACCATTTCTCATTTGTACCTGATGGAAAGACACTTAAATAACCTATTGTTAATGGTTGATCAGTTCTAGTTAATGATGAACAGGTTTGTTAGAATGGCAAGGTGCATCGTAGAGTGTTTAGGTCAGTGTGTTGGAATGGTTTGGAGACATTTTGGAGAGAAAGGACTCCTGGTGCCATTTCATTTCAAACTGCATACAGCAAGTCAAAATGTTGTAACAATGTAGTTCAGAGGAGAGAATTAAGTGATCAAAATCAATTCATGTGGATATCTTCTGGAGAAGAACGTTGAATGCCTTTAAAGTTAACAGATGGCAGCATGTTGTCAGCAGGAGTCAGTTGTTTGACTTGCAAGACTGTTTACATGTCAATGCCAGATGTACAAGTTTGAAGACCATGCTACAAAATTGGTGTCTGTTATCGTATTTATTCGTCGAAGAAAATATCCCAGTGTACACTAAAGCATTTGATTGTACGACCTTCTCAAATGACTATCACAATCTGTGTTATAGTCTGGATGCCTTGCTGGAATTTATGGAATTGATTGTCTGGTGGAAGGTCATTTATTGAAATTTACCACCTGTGATGAAGGTATTTTCTCTGTAAGTGAGACCCTAGTTCTGAGGATATAATTTAACTGTGCATGTTAGTATGAAAGGGATGCTAGCTTCTGTGTATGAGAAATTCTTAACTAGCTATGCGGTGTGTAATATCACTGAAGTTGTATGCGCTCGAATGATTGGAGAACATATTTCGGTGGGAGCGATTTTAAATTATGAATGTGTTTTTATGTCTTGTCTATCTGTCATGGCAGGCTGATAATCTATGGGTAGACCATTGATTGGTTTTAGTCAGTAACGCTTTAACTCATTCACCCCTCAAGAAATATTTGAACTCCTCCAAATCAAAGGTTGGAATAGTTCATTATGAAATTTCAGGGGCAATTAAATATTTATAGTATTCTTTATTTCGAGCTCTTTTCACATCTAGTAGAGGAGGAAACTCCAGCTCTGTGAAGCTCACGAATTATAACATATTTATAAAGGATTTCATTGCAGTGTTTCCAATAAGAGACTCTTTCCCTTTCATGCTCAATGATATAATGTAAAAAAAAAATGACCCAACCAGATATTTTAGTGCATGATATAAAATCTTGTAAAATTCCACTCACATAGAAGTTCTATGTTCTTTTATTGGCTACTGTACATTTTATTCAAATTTCTGTAATTTTTAGGAAATTTTATTTAATGAACCTCATGATGTACATCTTTTATCTGAAGCAAACCAAGACAAGTATGTTCTGTATGTTTTGAAATTACTTAACAGGAATGAGTTGAATGTCATTGTTGAGGCATTTATATAAGGAATTTGTACATTTTATGATCAAATGAGTTGGGAGTCAGACATGGCACAAATCCTTCATACTTTGGTTCTGCATGATAAATTTATGATGCATACTTTCTTATCCTTAACTTGAAATTTGAAAATTGTTCTTTTGTGAGAAAAGTGATATGTTAGAAATTTCTGTGAACATGTAATTGAGTTTGGACATTTACCTTGACAGCTGTATCTATATATGCCAGTCTTGTGAAAAAATTTGGGTAAAGATATACCGGTAAGTTATTGTATTAGCCTAGGTGCGTTTATTTCCTTACAGAAGTAATCTGTACTTGAAGATATATTATAATTATCCAAACAAACCTGACCAGTCTGTAATACCCATACGTACAAGTGTGAATTTATTTAGTGCCAACGAGGGAGTTGATGACATTCTATTTTTACTGTATTTGGACGAGGTTAGATATTTTCTACAATGTCTATGTGTTCAGAGAGTCTGGGAGATATATACAAACTTATCATATTGCCATTCTTTGCACAGGCAAAAACATTTGAGACATTTACATTTTGGGAAAATGATAGATTTTGAAGACTGCAAATGATGGGAGATGTGTCATTCATGCTTGCTACTACAAGAGGTACATGCAATTGTCAGATTTTATGAAAGGGAGGCTGACTGCTGATGAATATTCATGAATCAGTATCGTGTTTTCAATTTGTTTTGTAAAGTGAAAAATGGTGTTTTATTCATGGACATAGAACAGGAAGTTTTGAAAATTCAATGCAGATTTTTCAAAACTCTACCAAATTAAAATTATTTTATTTTATTCAAATATAGTTCTGATAATTGAAATACTTTTATTTTGGTAAGTTTTAATAGAAGCATTGTTATTTTCGTTTTTTATAGAATTTTCAATTTCTTTTTTATTATGATAATTGTAATGTGTGTTATCTTTAAAGAGACGACCATTCCACAAACAGGCTAAATGTGAATGTCATATAACGTACGTTGTAACTTTTGACTATCAATTCAGCTGTCTTAGTTCACAGGGGTATGTGTCAGTGTATGGATTTGTGCCATCAGAAATAAGGTTCCAGAAAGCAATCCATCTATTACGATGGGAAAGGGGGCATTTTTTTGAAAGTAAATAATTTGCATGGAAAACAGCAATCTACACCAATTGAATGCATTAAGTTATGTATCAATCATTTTTTGTGACAAGTGTGGTAATTTTGTATGTGTGACAAGTAATGCTTTTAAAGTGTCCAATGGGTGAAGGGGGCGTGGCGGTACCGTGATCCTAGTTATACCGCTAGTTGAAGATTAGTCCTACTAACATACAGATCATGTGATTCGGTGATTGTGTACGTGTCTTTAGCAGAGTAGAGCGGTAGAAAATGACGTGACTTTTCAATAAGTGTAGTTTGTTTTATAAACAACATTGAGGATCTGGGAATGCATTTATTTTTGTGCAAATTCAAACATTGTGGTATTGCATTGAATATCGCTGAATGAATTTTCTTGGCATGCGAAATATCACTACAGAAACTCGACCAAAGCTATTGTCGATTTGTGTAAAGTTAATATAAAAATGGTTCATTTCGCTTGCATGTAATGCGTCAGTGATCAGATTAACAACTCTGGTCACTTGGTTTGTTTGCCATACAATGTGCTCACTAATTCATGACCTCCGTGTTTTTGTAAAGATGACTTGGTACACAAATAATTGAATGATGTAACATTGTTGTTTCGAGTATTTATACATCGTGGCTAGAAGTGTGAATTAAAGCTAACAGTTCACACATGTAGCAAGCTTTATTTCCTGATGATATGGCAGTAATTTTTTTCAAAAAAACAATTCCCCCAAATGTTTCTGCGGAAGTATGTGTATGTTTGTGACATTATCCGAAAGGATCATTTTGAATTTGAGGTCATGTAAATTTTATTTTCATTTTGAATGTACACGAAAGGGATTTTTCATTCAAAATGTCAGTGAGTTATAAGGAAGTGAGATTGACCTGTAAATTACTGATGAAAAAGAACAAAGTAGTCAGGGGTGCACAATTTCTGAGAATACTAGCCCACACACACAAAAATATTACTAGTCTGACCTGTACTAAAAGTCATTAACCCTACATAAATCTACCGCTAGCCCTGGGCGATGGGCTAGTTTAATAGTACAACCCTAGTTACTAGGGGTAATTAGTGTGTAACAGATATTGATCAATTTCATATTTTCTGTTAGTAATTTAGTTTTTGTGAAAAGTACAATTTTCTGATTTATAAATAAGTGCTCACAAATATCTCGTGTAAGCATAGTGACCATTGTATATAACTGACTGAAACACAGTCCCGGCATTGATGGAACTACACAGCTGTAACTGGTCAATATGTGGTCACTGAAGTGGAACAATGCTCTATTTATACGGTATGCTCATGTCCTTTGACCCCTAAGTTTGAAAAAGTCCTGTGTATTTTCCCTCTATTAAAGTGACAATAGTAATTATGGAAATATTATCTCAATTACGAGTGTAAAGGAATGGGAACTTGTCAATGACACAGGGATGTGATGTAGTTTCACCGGTCGTAGTAATGAGTGTCTGTGAACAGTCCTATTTTTTACTTATGAGCCAATCCTTCACTTGTAAAGAATGGCTTTTTCATGCGTTACGAAAATTGTGATTTTTTAAACATATGGTTATATAAGATATACTGAGTGAACTAATCACTTTTTATGATTTTTTTTCATTACATGGAAAGGTTAATTGGCTTAACATCAAACAAAACCAATTCAATATGGAAATGAACCACCATGTTTTATCCAACCCTGGCACCCCCACACTTGATATTGAGGCGGTCCCGATCAAAGGATGGGGCGGTCCAATGTCTGAAGTGCTGGAGTGAAGGGGTTAACATGGCCATGATGCATATATGTCGTCATAATTCTACAGTTGTAAATAAAAGAAGAAAAACATTAAAACAGACTTTGTGTGGTTTATTGATGGTGTATTTACTTTGTTAACTAACCCACGATGTATTGTGGATAAGTGATCTTATAATGTTAAGATGTGGATAAGTGATCTTACAATGTTACTGAGTCAGATATATATCTCTTAATGTTAAAATGTAGATAAGTGATATTATTCTTAGAATATTAGTCGGATATATCTCCTATTAAATGTGGATAAGTGATCTTGGAATGTTAATGACAGATATATCTCTTAATGTTAAAATGTGGATAAGTGGTACTATTCTTGGAATATTAGTTTGATATATCTCCTATTAAATATTAAAATGTGGATAACTGAACTTAGAATGTAAATGAGTGGGATATATCTCCTGATGTTAAAATGTGGATAAGTGATATTATTCTTAAAATATTAGTTGGATATATCTCCTATTAAATGTTAAAATGTGGAAGTGATCTTGGAATGTAAATGAGTCTGATATATATCTCTTAATGTTAAAATGTGGATAAGTGATATTATTCTTAGAATATTAGTTGGATATATCTCCTATTAAACGTTAAAATGTGGATAACTGATCTTAGAATGTAATTGAGTCGGATATATCTCCTCTTGTTACTGATTTATTTTATTGATGGCAATATTTTGGAAAGCAAAAGTGAAGTTTTAACTAAGAAATAGCAGCAGACAACAAGCCAGCTAGGTAATATAATTGTTTCAATAAAAATATCTTCACATACATGTATCACTCACATAAGGTGTACATTGTGCTGAAAGTGGGTCATCTATGACTTTCACCTCTTGATCCGAAGTGGAATAATCAAGTAATTTCAAGAAAAAGAAATGCTGCAATTTGTAAACAAGCAAAGGTTTCTTGAAGCATGGGTTATACCTGCATCTCTCACTTCAGGATAGCATTGCACTGTAGCAAAGTCATGGCAGCATCATCCCCTAGGTCAAAGGTCAGATGAATGCAAAATCTTGTATCAGTAAAGTGACATGTTGGAAAATGTGATGAAAGCTGAAATTTTCCTGCATAAACAATGGAATAATAGAAAATGTGCAGCACTTTGGTCATCATGACCATTCTTTGAGTGTAAATTTTCAGTAAATGAAACCTGCAGTATTCCTGCTGCACTAGATCAAATGAGAGCAAAATTTTAATTAAAATTATTAATATTAAAATATTCTACAAAATCCGAAGCACCAACAGAAGGTGTGACATGCATGGTTACTTCAGTCTGATTCCTTCACATCCCATGCATATTCACAATAGCTACAGTTTAATACTAGTTAAAGTATTGTTACATTGATTTTGTTGTGAAATTAAAATTGTAGATGATAGTTTGAGGACACTATTTGTTACATTAAAGTCATTTCCATGGTGTCTATTTGTTGAACTATAGTTTAAATTTAAAAATCAACATGCAGTTAGAAAGAAAAAAGACTCAATCAATGAGTTACCCCCAATTTATAAAAGAAGAAATGATTAAAAACCATAAATAATAAGTATCTGATCTCATGAATTAAGTTTGAATGAGGTACCAACTAGTACTGTGGATCAATAAAATATCATGCTTATCTCCCCTTGACCACAATGAAATGAGCTGTTCCATGTGAATGTAGGAAATTTCTTCCATCATTTAACATTGATTTTCTGTGAATGTTAAAAACTAAGTGACTGGACTGTATTTTGGGTATTTCCCTGTGCACATGTATTCCAGCTGTGTGTTCATATCATTTTGTCTATGTCCATCCATCTGCAAACTTTTCGTCGAGATAAATCAGTCAACTTCCATAAAGTCAGTAAGTGAAGTGCATCCTTATATCAAATTGATTCAATTCTGTCATATGTCAAGCAAAGGTTATTGCCTTCTCAGATCAAAGCACTGCAAACATTTCTGTTCAAGTTAAAAGAACCTTCGTAGAGTTTCATCTTGTTTACCTGAAGCTAGCTAGAGTTTTTCCACCTTTAAACAAAGCTGTGTATGCTTGTGTATCACACATTGATCTGATGATAATTACCCCCCAAAAGTGTACTTGGTTAGCAATCACAGCTTCCATCGGATTCCATTATCACAATTAAACAGCGAAAACTTAACAATGTTTAACAAAAATAAACTAGAAGGGCACAAACGGATTTTTTTTAAATTGCTTTATTTCCCATATACACTTCAAGTTAAAGTAGAGAAAATATTTGTTTCCATATAACAGGTATAGGGTTATAATTATCCTTAGCTTAACTCTTTCACCACTGCAGACCAAAATGGACTCATCCAGATAAATGCATGGTAGAGTCTACTAAAGTTACATAGGGGTGAAAGGGTTAAATTTTAACTTTAACATGATATACAGTCAACATTGCCTTTCAAATCAACTCCTAAAATCAATTATTTATCCATTAAAAACAGACTACCTCTTCCTTTCTCAACAATTTTTATCTAGAAAAAGAAGTTGTGAAATTTAATGAAGACAAATTTAAAAGTCAAAGGTTGTTCACAGAACAAAAACTTAACTATGAAAGACTCACTCCAATTTTCATTCATAATAGTATATTACATTTATAACCACTTCCATACTGTATATTTTAAAGTTGCCTTTTTCACCATTTATAACGAGGTTGAATTTATCATTCACATATCAACATCATATGTATAATAATTTGAATGTAAGGGTAAAATTAAATCGGGAGAGATATGGATTTTACCAGTGTATGGTAAAAGTATTGACTAGGAGAAGGTATCCATCTATATAGTATTAATTCAAAATTCAGCTGACTTCTTTAATTTTATGTTTGCAATGACACATATTCATTCTTAATATTTATTGTTCCTCTTTCTAGATAACTTATTTAACATACACATATTTAAGCAGCACTGTCCAACAAATATACTTTTTGCCTTTGAGAATTACCAATTCTGTTTTCCTCTGTGACAAGGATTCTGTTTATACATGTATGTATTTCAACTTTCTACACACACTCTTACACACATATATACTTTGCAACTACGAAATAGTTGCCATGTTACACAACTCAAATTACAACACGACTGATAATAAACATTGTTCTGACTGTTCATTACAATGTCATTAAGACAAAATTCTTGCACTTCAAAATTTACAAACATCACAAAAGTCTATGTAATAGTAACAGTAATATATATACATTTATAATACTAATTTAACAGTAACTTCACAAACATATTTTTTCGATGGGAATTTTATTTTTTATTATTCGTAACGTATATTAAGGGAATGCATTGAAAAAAAATACAGTATTTGGAGAAGGAAATAGATAAAACAGTTAATGTGTATTTCTTAAACAATTTTATATGTCTTTGTAATTTTTACAATGATATTTTCGCAAATATAGATACCTACAATCAAAAACGTTACAGAATTGTATTGGCACAAGTGTTAAAATTTCTGGTTTTGGAAATGTAATGTAAATATAATTCACAACAGAAAAAAGGACATACCCTACATACCTGGTACACTGTTTATAAATTTGTCTCCTTATCAGTTTGAGATGTTTGAATACACAAAGTAAAATCTCAATATAGTGCCCCTTGTTCTATCAGCCACGTTGCTTACTGCTTTCATATTTGAATATCTCTTTTATTCAAAGATTTTTCTGAACATTTCTCTCGTTATATCACCAAACTTCTCTGAACAAATGATGGCAGTATAACAAGGTTTTACTGAACATACATGTGTAACTATTTTTTAGCAACTGACAATAAACAAAGGACATGTGTTTACTTGGGAGTCAATAACAGTGTGTACTGTGTAAAATATGTTAAAAGAATGAAATTGAGATCAAAATGGAGTTCAAATTTTGAAATTTCTATTAAATTGAACTAGAAGATACATCTGACATGCATATTCTAGTTTAAGAAGAATAAATCTAAATTTTATTTTTTGAAACTGCACACTTTTTAAATGCGATTTATTGTATGTCTACTGGCCAGAACGGCTTCATGATCATTTGTCATACCTGATAGTTTGTTTTCCAAAAAAGATTTAAAGCTAAACAAGCAGTTTAATCCTTTAAAAAAACAAAAAAAAACAAAAAAAAAACACAATAACTTTAAAAAAATCAACAAATCTTCTAAGGATAATCAGAACTGGACCACATAATGACAAATTATTGCAAATAATTATGAGAAGTTCTTTTTACACAACCAATAATATTTTTCTATGTGACGTTTCGATGACTAGTACGATATGTACACT
>JAULCA010452834.1:0-10080 GCA_032360845.1 Crassadoma gigantea | reverse complement strand
GGGCAACACCTAATGAAATATTGGCTTTTTATGCTAACATTGGTTATTAATCACCTGATGAAGTGATGATAAGGAAGGTGCTTCATCGTCTTTGAAATTTTTTAAATTAATATTTTTAATTGGAATAATAAATCACTCCTGATGACCGTGTACTTGGAAACCTACGGTGAAAATACAGGTATATCATGAAATAGACACTACCTTTGAAATAACACTTTAACATATTCTGTATGCGTTTAATATCAGCAGTGCTATATGAACTATTTAAAGAATCGTGGTACAAATGTGTAATATGCATAATTTTAAACTCAATAGACTGCATAAATCGAGTGATCAGATTGAGATTGTAATTGGTCGGAATTCAGGTACGTCTTGCTGCACGTATCATCAAAAGAGAACAGAAGGGAGTACATTTCATTCTCAGTCAATTATATTACCTAAATGAAATAATTTAAATAAAAACAGCACATATGAACGTCCTTGAACACCTGTCGTGTTATTTAACATGTTATTAACGCCAGTCAGTAGATAACCCAGGTGGAGTATAAATTGGTCTGGGGTGGGTGCTGCGGTATCTGTGATGTAGCATTCAAGTGAGGTGGCACTATAACAGATGCCGTTGGAAGCACGGTCCCACTACAAACAGAACACATTACATCTCCAGCACACACACCCGCATACACACATAGGGAGATATTAGCAAGGTGGCATAGAACTAGTAGTTAGCGCCTGAGAAGGCAGCTCCTGCGAAATCCTCAAAATAGTATTCCTTAACGTATTTGCTAATTGTATTAATCGTATAAATATTTACTGTAAAGCGCTTTAGAGTAGCTTATGTTAGTTAGATAGGGCGCTATATCAAATGTTGTATATTATTATTATTATAATTTTTTCCTGTATACCTAATTCCAACAGATGGTATAGTCCTCTTCCAGCCGACAGGGTGATCATCACACCGTGACATTAGAACAATAAGATTGGGTAGAGTCAGTCCGGTGAGCCTTGACCACTGACCTGACTTGAGACCCCTACTGATATATACAATGGAGGATTAATCCCCTATTGTTTAGAGTTTATAAGTAGTGGACACCTTGTTTGGGCAACACACTTAAAACTGCTGGCAAAGGGATGCCATAGAAAATCATAGGTCAATGGATGGTTGATATTAGAAGGAAATCCCATTTGAAATTGAGAAAAATCTTCAAAAACCTTGGTCCAGATAATTTTTGGACACAGAAAAAAGGTGTTGCCCGGGCAACTAGGGCAACACCCCTGGGTCCGCCACTGTTAAATTACATTTTTCAAAGCCATGATAAGAACATGAACATATTTTTGCATATGGAACTTGTTGAAAGTTAATGGTCATTGCACAGGGACTTGACAAGTTCCTATGACCCAGAATAAAAATAAACAAAACATGGTCCGACCCCCCAGATCACTTATAAGTCAATAAGTGATCTGGGGTCGGACCATGGGGTATTTTGTTTTCATTTGGAGTCATAGAAACGTGTCAAGTCCCTGTGGGTCATTGTACACTATTGGCGTCTACATTTAGTCCTAAGTGTTAAACTATTAAGGATTCCTGTCCCATTGCATGCAAAACATAGAATTTCACTGTAGGTTTTGGCACAAGCAGTAACCTACCATTGGTTTCCGATATTTAACTGTAATGTGACTTGGCCAGATTACTTTAACTGACCAGATAGCTCAGTTGGTTAGATTAGTAGTATTATTAACTGAGGCTCAGGGTTTGAATCTTGGCCTGACCACTTTCTAATGCACAATTACAGTTTTTGGCAGTTGTTCAGGGATCCTTAAATGTAACACTTTCTCTAAAGATTGATTTCATGATCTTCAGTGGTAATAATAACTGCAAGTTAGTCTCTGTACATAACGCCCTACATAATGACCCTCATCCTGGAAGTAAATTACCTCCCCTACTAAGCGTCGTATATAAACTGACCTTTCAATTTCATCCAATATTTTCATCATTTCATCAACGAAAATTTGATTGAGTCTGTTTTCACCGTTCTGCATCGTAATGATGGCGAATCTATCCTTTGTGTATTCCACCCGCAAGACCGCCATGTTGACAAGCACACGACAAGTGATATCTTATTAAGGCGCATGTGTGTTCATAGATTATCCCGTAATCGGCGTCCCCATTATTCACCCTTTTATCTTCGCTCACTGTCCCTGCAGGTAGGGTCAAAGAATTGTACCTGTTGTCCCCATTGGATGATCGTAAACTTTTCTCTTCTTTCTCAACAACTTTCTCCTTCCTATTGTCTCCGTTGTCAATGCCTCATTTTTATTCATACAACAATAGAAAGTATGATAGAAATATAGAAATCGCAATGAACCGCATCTCACTGATAAACTTACATACTACCCCTACGATCTACAGAAAAACAAAACTATAAGTTTTCGCATATCTGTAACTCAAAGTGTACTAGTTTTAGCATTCGCACTACGAAATAAGACCATAATCACACGCTATTCTTACCATAAAATGCTGCACACCAAATGACAGTAAATGACAACTTAATTGCATACAACGTGAATTATATTTTTGCAGGTTGTCATCCGATATACCCAACTCACCACTCTATAGGTTTTGATCCCTGTCACCCGCTATACACAATATTTGCGCTAACTAATGAGTTGAGATAATGCAATTTCACTAACTTACTAGTGCTCTTATATGTCATAGGATGTTCGTTTCGCTAAAGTTTGAGTGCCCTAAAATAAGTACGCTCCTGTTAAAAGATAAATACTGAAGTCCTGTAGATTATATTCAGGCTAGCATACATCGGGGTAGACTTGTGCTTTATTGACAATATCCGCTTATCAATGTAGGTCAAGATAAAGTCCAGTTATGTCATGTTCTCATAAGTACACCTGGTGTTGTGAAAACGAAACAATAGGGGACGGTTATGAACATCAAATTCACACTTAACCATGTAAAACCACAAACCTTTAAAGTGTACTTATTAGAAGGACAAAAATGACTTAAGATATACACTTATCGTCATGATAATACTATTCGAGTTGTTTACATTTATGTTTTATCGCCTCTATCAGTCAAGAGTATTTTTATAAGCGATGACTTATTAATTTTTCGTGTGTTTTTGTTACAATCGGAATTCCTTCAGATATTTCTGACATACCAACACTTAATTATTTTATTTGGTTTGGTTTGGTTTAGTTTTGCTTAACGTCCTACCAACAGCTATGGTCATTTAAGGACGGCCTCCCCTGTGTGCAAGATGTATTCGTGTAGTGTATACGTGTGTGTTTTTGGAGGTTGCGATATGTTGGTGTATTGTCTCCTTGCGATAGCGCGCAACTGATGCCGACTTTATAGTGCTACCTTACTGAAACATACTGCCGAAGACACCCAGCAGGACACCACACCCGGTCACATTATACTGACAACGGGCAAACCAGTCGTCCCACTCCTCAAGGGCGTTAAGCAGGAGGAGAAAATACCATTTTTACAGACTTTGGATATACACATTTAGGTATATTATATGGATATATGTCTGGGTTATTGAACGCGAGTGGTTTTGTTATAGGATATAACTTATTGATAGATGATTTTAGGTATACATGTATAATATGGATATATATCTAGGTTATTGAACGTGAGTGATTTTGAATCAACGATATAACTTGTTTGATAGATAACTTTTATTATATTGTAATATTTCTATGCGTAAATAAACCATTTTGCTGCCCTTTATCTCCTCTCCGTAATTGAAGAGAGTATATATGTATCTCTTGTGTGCGTGCTATTTGATGTTGTCCTTTACATACTCAATTTACTCTAATTTTGAATTGACCTGTACTATTGTAAACTATTTTTATAATACCTCAATAACGTATTATATCAGATGTTCCTACAAACAAGAGGTTATCTCCCTTGTTCCACTGTAGTGATTTTTCGAATGAAGCACAAACAAATCACTCTCTGAAGGGCTGTTTCAGCCGAGGATTAGAAACTCAAAAATCCCCTCCATCAACATCATTGATATCAAATAATATTTCATTAATTAAAGTCCTTTTTTCCTCGCAATTGTTTTATATGTAGACATATTAATTTTTGTTTTACTCATAATATTCCCTAGTTTTATAAATTTCGTATTTTTGATTTTTTAAATTTTGTTGCAAAACTTTTATTGATTTTATACAGATGTCTTAATCCCGTATCAGGAATACGAAATATTAGCTAAAGCTTTACATAAAATTTTACATACATTTATTATGGCTTTGCCTAAAGCCTGTTTGCTTTGATGCTAAATTTTCGAAAGTAAGATAGTTATTTGGTTATCAAGGGCCCAGCAACACAAAAAAAGTCATTAGAGCCAATAAAAATCAAAATGAACCTGTTAAAGGGAATGACACAAAACGAAGATAAAAGTGAAACTTGAAAATAAAAATAGCTATGGTAAGTAGTATCTTTCTGAACAGACAAATAGCTTTTTAGCAGGTTAGAATCGTACAGATATCAACAATTCCGATAAAAAGTTTTTGAGATTTTTAATATTATAATAAAAATTGGCTAAATATATGCAATCTAGCAACAAGTGTTATACTCTAAATTGTTATTAAAGCGTAGTAGTTAAGAAAAACTGTACAAACAAAATATCTTATATGTGTTATTTATTAATAACTACATCGATAACAGATCAAGATAAATCCCATGGCCAATCTGTATACATCTTACAAGTAAACACCACGGGTGAACTTCCCTGTGCTGAGACAACCGGAAGTTTGTCTTCTGTTTCCCATAATTCCCTGACAGCCTCGTCAATGGTAGCTCCGTACATTAATGGGGTAGAAGACGTGATCTGGAAAGTTCCTGAACATGACTTATACTCACCATCAGTTAGACATTTGGGTTTACAAACGTGACCACAGGAGTCAAAAGCAGTCATATAGAATTTTGCTGCGCTATTTTTAGGATTTTTGACTCCAATATACGTCATAGAAGATGAGATAGACCGTCTCTCGTCCACTACAGCATAGTCCTTGTACCTGCCTGAATAGTCAATACCGTCAGTCTGGATGTAAACCTTCGAAGCTCCGGAACCGGATACATGACACTTAGGAGAAGAAGCCGGGATGCTTTGAGGAACTTGATTTATATTGTTACTGTCTTGTTTTTGACTTACATTAGCTTGAGTGGACGAAAACCTCTGTCCTGATCCATCAAGTCTGGTTGACGATTCAGAGGTTTTCTCGTAAATTACCCTCACAGGTATATAGACCCACAGCTTAGCATCACTAACACCGTTTAAAACATATGTATTCAGGTATTGTTTATTGATCTGAGGATCTTCCACGTGACTCTTGATTTTCATATTGTCAGTTTGGCGTATCTCTTCGTTCACAGTTGAATCTTTACCCACACTTCGCCTTCTCCTCGAAGGTAGCGGTGCATTTGGAATAGTATCCCCTCTTGTTCGTGGATCTTGACTGAAGACTCTAAAGCGTGAACCTATCGGAAGTGATCCAATCTGTTGCACGAGAGTCTGTGTCCTGAGTTGGCCAATAGCGGCAGTTCCTCCGACAAACGCACTAGCTGCGGCAGCTCCAACTCGGGCAGCCATAGTCGGCGAGACTTCTGCTGCGGAAAGGGAGCGACATCTCCCAATAGTTTGATTACAAACTAAGTAGGGACTGTTACTGCAATCAGGGCAAGTTGGCGAGGGAGCATATATTGTACGGGACTCGAAGAAGTTATTGTATCCTTGGATGTTACGCAGGTTATTGAAAGGTATCATTTGAGCATTAGGAGCATGCAGAACATTTCCTTTAAGAGGATAGTCGAATTGCGGGTCTAATCCTGGGTACTCAACACGCAGTGCGTTCCTGAACAGATACCAAATGTAGTCAACAAAAGCGTGATGCATGAAGAAAACGGGTTCCTGTGGGGCGGTGGCTAACGCTGACAGCTGTCCGTCAACCCACACGTGTGGCCCATCGTGCACTCGCTCTATGCTCAGTCTTGGTATTGGTTCCACGACTTCGTAGTGACTGCCCTGAGCGAGAATGCTTTGAACTTGTTCATCAGTAATGAGGGACCCGTCGTTCCCAATGTTTCTGATAAGATTGATCCCCTGTGAAGTGACCCATCCAGCGAAAGGTCCGTTGTCCACAACGCCAAACCCTTGTCCGAAAAACTCAGGTGTCCAGAGAATTGAATCTGTTGGTTCTATCATGTCAAAGTCCAATCGACTATCCCAATACGGTATCGGTACACCAAGAGCCTCTTCAAGTCTATAATAACAATACGAATTTTCCATAAGACTTGTTTACACATTGCTATATAGATACTTAAGATACCGAATGTGAAACAAACACCTAAGCTACATGTATAACACAAACATATTTGTTTTAATAATTGTTCTGACTCTTGGTACGGGGACAAAGAACTCACTGAAAGATTAAAAGGAACATTATATGCAACATTATGATCAAAAATATAAAATTAGGAATAAAATTTCAGTATTGAAGGGCTTGAACCACATGGCCCCTTACAGCAACTTACATGCAAAGAAAAAATATAGGAACTTTATCTGGGGCGAGCTCTTAGCACAGATTTGAAGCAATGCTCATGATATGGAAAACATAATATTAGATGTACAATATGTTTTAAAATAAAAGAAAAGTCATCGATAAAATGAGGAAACTGCACAATATGTGATGAGACAGAAAGTGATGAGCCCAGAAGAAACAACTTTGTAGAAAAGGGTCCCATCACACAGAGGATGAGTACATACAGAAGGAGGTAAACCCGATGCCAGCCAAGAAAGTTGGGTCCAATGTGTGCTGCTAGTAGAATTAACGGCGGCATGTGAATGTCGGATATAGCGTCGTATGGTACAAACTGCTCACCATTCGGCAACGTCTGCAGATACAAACAGTACGTTAATTCACAAACAAGAAATACTGCAACGCTGGAACGAAGTGGCGATACGAAAAGGCGTCTTACGAGACGCCAAATCATAGACGTCACGAAGTCTTAACAAAAACTAATATTACTTATTGGGTAAAAGATTCCATCAAGTTGAATAATGATCCTTGTCGCTACAGTGGAATATTGTCGACAATAAGTATTTATTGTAGTTGTTTGAAATACTTGACAAATATAATTATAAACCAAAACAGGAAAAATGCAGTAATCGAACTCGTGACATTAACATTGCGAATCCTACATTTTACCAATTTTACCATACATGAATATACACAAGCATGGCACAAAAACGAACAATGTTTGCCTTAATATCCAATTTATGGACCGCAAAGTATATGGAGAAAATGACAGGCGTTGTAACCCGAAGCAAAACAGTCATTATTTTAGCTGCTTCATCTTCCATAGCGAAATAGGAATACTGTAAGTTCAAAAACCTTTTAGAAGAAGTATTTGTTGACGATTTTAACCAATGCAGTTGTATTCATTACCTTAAGCACCTGGCATAGTGTTCCCTAACAAATTCGGTTAAGTATTAATAAGAATAAACCAACTTCTTTCATTTGCTTGGTTGTTGCTAGCAAACGCTTCAAGTTTAGTTTTTTTTAACATTTTTTGTTTTTTTTTAACAGCTCACTAAATACACTTATGATAACGTTTTTTTCCTGCTTAAATAAAAAGAAAAAAAATTAACATGAGCAATACCTAAATAAGTGTGTGTGCGTGTTTTCTTTCACTATGTAGTTAGAATTCATTCGTGAATGGTTGACATGAGATATCAGTTTCAGAATAAATTATATTTTTCAGCCAAAGTAAAGTGAGGGAGCATTTCGTTATTGAAAAAACCCAAAACAAAACAAGCAATAAAGTGAAAAGAAAGTATAAACTCAATTTAGAAAACAAAAAGAAAATTAGAAAACGAAATTGTACATTATTGTTCGCATTGAGCCGGAAGAATACCGTGAATAACAAAAAACAGTTTCAATTCACTGTCCTTTTATTCCCAACTTTATTTCCAATTATTTTACCTCTTCATATTTATTTATCCCTACATTTCATTCTATATCTGCATATAAACACATTAAGTATCTATATTTTTGTTCAAATGGCCTTTAATACCATTGCTGAGCTCGGATCGGAGTGGGGGAGAATTATCCATATGGAAAATTAAAATGTATACTTTGTTTGGCTTTGTGCATCGAAATGCTGATTTTTTAAAATATTTATTTCCTTACTTTGTGATTATTTTCCGGCAGTAGTTTGTGAACGTTTATTCTGTTGACTCATCCTCGATATCCAGGTGTTACGTTCACTTTCGCTCTCTTCAACCCTGGATATGTCATAGCAAAATTAAAGGCTCAGTGTGCACCATCTTGTTGATTTTATGTACATCAAACAAATCTCGCGGTCATTTTTTTGTAATTTTCAAAGGACATTGGTCAGTTTTTTCACCTAAGACCCATCAAACAGCTGTCGTCGTGCCTTCCATTTTGCTATGACATATTCCAGGGGTGTAGAGAGCGTAAATGAGCGTAACCCATGTATATCGAGGATGTCTCTTAACTGTGCCACCCTTCTAATTTGTAACACTCTTTCTGATTGGCTATTTTGTCGGATTGCTCTGCCGGGGTCTATAAAAGCACGTGCCAGAGGAGAAACTTTCTGCATAACAACAAAGATGGCGTCTGACACACTCAAGCGTTTGAAGTTTGCCAATCATTCAAAGGATGTAATAGCCTACAAGCAATCTAAAACGACAGAAAAATCAACGATGCAGGAAATGATGGGCCGCTAGGGTGCTCATTACAAAGATAGTCGTGTAGTTTTCGAAATATTGCCGATACGGTGTCCGGTAGGGGTTATTTTGGATGCCGTCGATTTAAACGCAAATTTACAAAGAGTCTTTTAATTTTGCAGAAAAAATGTAATAAAAGATAATCAGGGTGACGAATTCGTTATCTCTTGGTAAGGCAGGGTCTACGGGTTCATAGACATTTTGGTCGACCAGACGGGGTCTATGAGCCCGTAGACCCCGCCTTACCCAAAGATAATCTCAATGTAGTTCAATTCAAGGATGAAAACACATCTGTAAAGTTAACATTTCGAAGAGAACATGGGAATGTATTTAGACACGAGCAAGCTCACCACGGGTCTTTTGAGGACATTGAGTCTGAATGTGAACGTGTTCCACTCCTCCCGTGTTAGGGTGCGGACCTCCTTCCTCTCTCGGACCATCGATCTCTTTGATCTTCCTCCGGTACTGAACCGTCCCATGACCTTCCGAACGAGTTCTTGAGCATACAAGATGGAGGTGTTTGATATTTCCCTCTGGGGACGGAGAAGAACAGTTTGAGAGAGGAAATCTGTGATGCAGAAACTGTTTAGGCTTTGTGACGTCATTTCAGATACGCTGATATTCTGGGTCCTATACCTGAAAACATACAAAAAAACATCTTAAATAGTTAAGGATTAACCCTTTGTTTTGTTTTGTTTATGAAATAAGAAATCCAATGGAGCACGAGGTAAATTGCGGAAACGATTAATTTACCGAATGCTCCATTAGATTTATTATCTCATAAACTAAACAAAATAAAAGGTTAATCCTTATATTTACAATGATTTCTCTTTACAATAACACCCTTAAAAGAGTCTGATACAAGCAATTACCTTGTGTAATCTGTATTAAAGATTATTTTGACGTTATGTTAATCCATGCGAAACAGCCATTTGCAAAAGCCGTTGATAGACAGCTAAACCCCGCCCACTTTCTCCGTGACAACAGAAGAAAAAAGTTCACCATTTCAATATATATTTTCATTCACATAAACTATCCATATAACACACACTCCATACAACATCTTCATAATTGTATTAGTAGGCGATGGAATAAAGATTTTTATATTTGTTTGAAAATGAGGTGTTGGAGCAAAATACTAAGTATTGATGACCGCGTACGTCCATCGTTTGAAAGAGATGCGCCCAAAGGCGGGAAATAGAGAGTTATACCATGTCGTCGAGCGATAGAGACTAGCCTTGTCCTGGTGGAAATTAATGTGCAGTTATTGATTGGTTTTGGTTTGGTTTTATTTTGTTTAGCGTCT
>JAULCA010452812.1:0-10081 GCA_032360845.1 Crassadoma gigantea | reverse complement strand
AAATATAAAAAGGTTGAAAAATCCATATAAAAAGGTCGAGGAAATACAAAACAAGCCACAAACGGTTGGCGAGAGGTAAAGGCGTCTGGTCACCTAAGATCACTAGCCCTCCACCACTGGGTCTTGTCCTTAAATGATCATATCTATGAATAGGATATATCCTTCAATAGAAAGTAATGGAATTAAAATTGTAAAAAGTATTTGTGCTAAATAAACCCTTTTCTTTAAACAATGTTGCATTATGTTAATATATATAATTGGAGGATTTCCACGATTACTCTGTTAAGTATGTGATACCAGACTTTACTTTCATCAGAGGAAAAACTAGTCATTTTCATGTTTGAATTCACCTTTCTCTGTTTGTATTTGCATTAATAAACAACAGTGTTTTATCAAAACACTGTTGTACAATAATGCAAATTATATAACACAAACAAACATGAAAAAGACGTTTTAAATACAAATATAAATCACCTCATGCAAGTATTTCCTTTTTGAACGCAAACAAAAGAACATGAAAATAAGAAAAACGATAATATAGGTTACCAATTGGACACAATCAAAGGTAAAGTTACAAATTTAGTTTATATCAGATATGTCCATTAATGCCTATTAACGGAAGTTTTTTTCAACAAAAAAAAACTTCTTTTAAAAATATGTCTGTTTATATATTTTGTATTTATTATAATTTCTCAACGACCGAAACATCATATTTTACAGCGATAAGTGTTTGATTTCGATTCTGCTCAACACTTACTGACGAAGATGAGCATAATGACTTACATCTTCTATTGATTAAAGTACATGAACCTATTTAACTACCGGAATATATTCAGAATATAGCAACCTTACCTAACTAAAATCTTAAGGTTTTCTTATAATTAGTAAATATCCTTTATAAATGATGAATAAAGGTAAAAACAAGGTGAGTGATCGCTCTATCTTTAAATTAATCCTAATGCAAATAAATGGATAGAGATTTTAACCCGACAGCCATAGTCGTAAAACCTATATGCGTGTCCATAACAGCCGCAAAGCCCATGTTGGGCTGATTGATGACAGACAAAGGACCAATTAGTCCCTATTAACACCGTTAGCTATGACACTGATGATAAATCGATTATTAATGATTGATTTTTTATCCAAACAAAATATTTCCCAGGTTTTGAGATCAAAGTGCCTAGAAAACATCGGACTAGATCAGATTCTATTGACTTACATGCTATTATGTAATATATACCTTGTCAATTTCTTTTCTCATTAATGAAATGGGATTCTTACAGATTTATCTGGGATATGTCTGCGCAAATTGATTTTTATGACATCTTAATGATATTTATTGTATTTAGATCGTGTGTTAATCCCTGCCTGTCACACAAGTAGGGGATCTTAGACAGAAGTATGTACACAGATAATGTCGGGAGTATACAGAGAAGATTTACCGATTCTACCTGGAGGAAGCTACCAATATGTTTGACAAGGGTTATGGCTACGACACATGCAAGAAGGTGCATACGGTAAAGATGTCTGTGTTTGAAAGCAAATAATTCAAGTATTCCATTTTTTTAATCTTAGGATACTTCTCGTCGGGAAATTCAACCAACCCATTTTCTTCTCTTTTGCTGTTCCGTCAAGAAGCTAGAGTATTGAACCTTTACGTTCGGCATGAAAGCTCCAATTCCAAGCCACTACAGAGTGACAAATACACTGGTATCCTTACACTACAACTAGTCAGGGAATGGGCTTCTTCTTCTATGATACAGTCAAATGTTTAATCGTGCGAGTTCAGTGATGTTACATTTTTTTCTAATCTCATTCTTAAACGTTATGCTTCATCGAATGTGCAGTTCTTGAATTAATTTGAACGTTATATGAAATCAACAGCATATTACTTCAACATGCTTAATAGGATTTTGTCTCAAAAGAAGATGATATCAGAAAACAGTGAGGAGGATGGTCTATAGAACGATATCCTCGAACATAGTTTTAACAGAATAATTTTAATATCAAAAGCGGCATTTTAGCACAATGCGGATTATATTTAGACTGAACCATTTGATGCCGTTAATTATCAGTTAGTCGAACTCACGATTTGATTAAAACATGTTTTTTTTTATATTGTCATAGTGATCCGCCTGAAAAATATCACAACTAAGTAAAACTATCTTGCGATTATCATATTTGTATTTTAGATGCACTCCTGAGCACATTGGCCATTTCTTACGTTTAACCATAGAAGTATAGATTTATAACTAGAGGCCAAAGCATTGAGATATTCTACTCTCAAAATAATAGAAATTTACTAAACTTGTGTTCTGATATAAGTTTCAATTGCTTTGCTGCTTGACTTTATATTACAATGCTAGTCAGTTCTCACAAATCAGGAAAATTTAGAATTTATTTTTAGTCTAGCTTATATCATGTATTTCTTATTATTTCTGCGTAAACGTTGACTGTATCATCTGAAGCAATCAAAGAAAAGATATGAACATATACTATTTTGAGATTTTGAAGATTGTTACAGGTAAAACAAAACATCCGCGTCAACACGATAAACAGTGTATACCTGTACATCAGTCACAGTCAATGCTATCAAATAAATAAAAACAAAAACAATACATAAGTGATTGTGGGAAGTTGGTACTTAAATTAATAATAAGGATAACCCATATTTGCCAATCGGGTTTTTAAGAAAAGTCGGGGGACTAGGTTTTCTCTTGTGTTCTTTTTCCTCCAAGCACACGGTGATAATATTTCAAAGTATGCCACACATTCAAATATACTATGTCCCAAAACATTGTATAAAATCACAAACATGTTTTTGCTTCGTTTATAAAATAGCTTAAATTACAACTGGGTTTTTTTCAGTGCTATCACATCCTTGGTATATTCTTGGCGATTCCTAGTTTTCTAGTCTCTTGTTTCTACTACTGGCGATTCTGCAGCAAATAATGCCGGACAAATCTACTGGGTATCGTTTTGAGTAACGCCATCTTGTGGAGTTTTCGGAAAATGGACAACGTGGGTGTGATTTGATTTTAGGTGATCTGCTCAAGGATTTCTAAGGTAGCAGATTCCAGGCTCCTTGTTCGATCAAGCACACACAAGGGTGTCATTGTCTACGTGATGGCACTAATTAAGTTTGTTTGTAATTAATCACTAGATGATCATAAAAAGGAGGACATAACGATATTGTCAGTCGATTTAAAGGCATTGATTTGACCAAATTTATTTCTTAGCAATACAATACAATCCAACAAACGAACAATAGATTCGGTAATATTTTTTTTAATGATACTTTATTGAAAATCGATTCACACACGTTATGTTTGGGTAAAGTCGTGTAGATTGGATACACTAAACTGATACAAATCAATTTTAAGAATGTGGTTGTATTAATTGCCTTTCAACCAAAAATATATATTCCAAGTACCATATTACAGATATATAATTAAATCAACACCAATACAGATAGGGTTTAATATGTGCAATTAACTCAAATTAAAGTACACCAACGTAATATCGGCACGGATCATGCATGAATATGCAGTGAAGCGGACTAAAAGAGTTGTTCATCCGTAATCCATATCGAATAAATTGAGCAAGCACAGGATAAAATTGTTGAAATTTTCACAGATAAGTTGGCAGTATTCGCACGCCTATACTGTCACGCCGGCCTTTGCCATATATTTCGACATGAGATGGGATATTAATCGTTTTAAACGCTTTAGCACTTTAAATGGCGCCAAGACTGAAGTATTTTATCGACTAGTTGTAGTACTAACAGGAAGCAGATAATGAACATTTACCGGAAGTGCGTTATCGATATTTTACAGGTAAGTGAATCATGCAAATTTACTACTATTATCAAATAAAAACGCCCGAAAATGTGTACAAAAAGGTATTTTCTCGGTTTTTGCATCTCTTGTATTCATTGAGAGTCCTTTGACGGCAGCATGTAGTTTATATACTTCAATTGATATTTAAAACTAAACATTAAAGGTGGAAGAAAAAAAATCGCAGACAATGTTTATGGCGATTGTTCTTTTATCTGTTACATTTAAAATATTATGTGAAATGACAAAATTGTGAGATAAAAGAAATAAACTATTTTAGCAGAAATTATGTGGGTGCTTATAACATGTTCGTTATTAATGTGATCCCTTCATTAAATAATACGCTTAGTTTCAAGCTGGCCAATTTTAATAACTTTATTATTATTATAGAAAAAAAGAACGACAACACGGCTTTATGGCTTTAAAAGCAGGCATCTTTTCTAAGAAAACTTGGGGTGTTGTTATAATACTACCTGTGGTGTTTGATAAATATTCATCACATTGTTTTTCTTCAAACTGTTATGTCATTCTCGATACTCCAGGGGTCACGCTCACTTTTGCTGTTCTTGAAGGCAGACGACTAGCTGTTTGATTGGCCTCGGGTAACAAATACACCTGAACAATCGGCAGGCTGATAAACTGTCCATTGAAGATTACATAGGAGCTACACCTAACTTCAAGTACAGTATTTTTTACCGTTACCCACCCAAGAGAGTCTTTTTATGTACATCACCGGATGAAACTAGTTTTCCGTCTCGTCCACAAGGTGGCGGACACTGAGCCTTCGATTTGCAATGACACATTCCAAGGGTGCAGAGAAAAATGTGAGCGTAACCTCTGGAGTATTGAGGATGCTATCAGACATATTACATCTGAAATTTATTTTACGGGATATCTGTCTGGTTTATCACAAGTTATCATATTAAACTTGGTATATATGTGGTATATAACACTTAACTTATTATTTTAGATTACTTCACGGTTTATCACACACGATTATCTCACTAGATTACTTTTAGATTGTTTTCTTTCTAGGACTTTTTTATTGTCTTACAAATGAGGACACACTAGTCGTTTGTTGTACTTTATTGAGGACACTGTATGTTTTATTGTCATTTATTTAAGACACTATTGTCTTTTAATGTCTTTTGTTGAGGTCTTTTACTGTCAACCTTTAGGTGACATAGAATGTTAAGTATTCTATTGAGGGTGATAAATTTCGTTCCCATGAATGTATTACCTTAAACATATGGCTGTAATAGATTGTAAAACATTAAGAAAGAAAGAAAGAAAGAAAGAAAGAAAGAAAGAAAGGAAGGAAGGAAGGAAGGAAGGAAGAAAACTACCACTTTTTCATCAAATAAGGACAAAATCTCAAGTAAGAAATGAAAACAAAAGGAAAGACATGATGAATTCACACAGAAGAAAAATATTTTAAATACCCACCAAAGAGTGGTAATAAAATAACATGTTTCCTACGGCCAAGTGATTCCTGTAGAATATTTGGCGCCCGTAATCTTGCCGGGCACTAACGACCAACATAATTATAAAACTCTTATATCATTAAAGATACTTAGATATAACAGGAAGAAATCATACAATTGAGATTTCTATACATAGTGATTATATCATCTGACTCATGTACATATTATTATACTACTGATATTACTAGTGTATTTTTGTTCTTATTCTATATGTTGTTTATTTATTCAGACATCAAAAACGTGTTCCAGCAAGAACATTTTTTGATTGAATTTCGATAAAGAAATAAAGGTAACCTAGAATTTAACAAACGTTTCACTCTTGTTATAATGTCAAGGCAAATACAAAAATAAGAAGTCAATGACAATTACTTAAAATCATACAGATACTGGTATCTTCTTGTTACAAACATGAGGCGTCAGGACTAAACACATGCTGTCCTGTGGGCCTCTTTTTTAAAAGGGAAAATCGTATGTCTCTATTCAGGCCTCAGATGTATCATTAGGTTCCGGTCCTATTCTCAAGATCGCAAGGGAGCACTTCTGGCAAATTAGATAAAACATGTATTCGAAAGTCACGTAGTAAAGTAGAAAAGAAGCGGGATGTCAGTCCCTCTTGGACCATTTTATTTTATCCTGAAACTACATAAATGTCAATCTGCAAACTCACTTCTCTCACAACACGAAAATTTCCAACTGTTTTAAGATTTATTGGTAAACTACGTTCTATGAACCATTTGGTGGTTCTAATGTTGTTTTAATTCGACATTCGAGAACCAATTGAAGTAATCGTTTATAACGATTGAGAGAGGAGGTGAGAGAGAGAGAAATAGAGAGATGAGAGAGAGAAATAGAGAGATGGGGGAGGGGGGAAGAGAAAGAGAGAAAGAGAAAGGGGGAGAGAGAGGGAGAGGGAGGGAGGGAGCGAGGGAGCGAGATTGGAAGAGAGATATTGGGGATAGAGAGATTGGGAGAGAAATAGAGAGATCAGGGAGAGAGAGAGCTGTGGGCATGGTTGGGCATGCTCATGGTAAAATTTCAATCCAATCCCTAGTACATTTAAAGTTATGTAATAGTTTGTTCCTTGATTACTAATATATAAATGTTGGATATTTCTCAAAATGTTTCCATGGCATTTTGGATTAAAAAAACTGTGTCCAACTTTCTCGGCTACTTCCTAATAGCTTGGTTATACTAATAACATATTGCAAGGATAATGTACAGGAAAATAGGTATTAAGACGATTTTGAATGGGTGAACACGAAGTAAAACTCTTTACCTTAAGGTATTCTTATTATTATGGAACTGTGCAGCTTAGATTTTAAATTGAATTGTGACTTGTGTGAATATGTCGAAGGATTGCCCAACAAAGAATGCACGAATTCACAGCATTTAATCACTCTTCTGCTGTCACACTGGACAAATAAATACTACATACCTTTATAAGACAAACGTTCGTGTGAAAGTCCCTTTAACCAAAGTTAAGTACATATATAAAATACTTAAACAATACGACCAGACAGTACTGGTAAATACGCCACAACCTTCAGTTATTTTTAACAACTTCGAAAAAAAATAAGTAATATATAACGTCAGAGAGGAAAGCCACATATTTACAGCATCTCTCAGATGTCACTTAACGACACTTTGCATAAAGCGCATTCGAGTAAATAAGATAATACAGCAGGATTCAGAAGGTCGAAGTAGATGTAACGTTTTCCATTATCACATTCCGGGATGTGTAGCCCTATCGCACCCTATAAACCTGAACGTTGTATGGGCAAGATTTAAGTTCTTTAAATTGATTCTGTTCGAGACGTAACAGTTCGACCATGTGGGGTTTTCTTTCGATTCTGTGCTATTCGAATCTGTTTTACGTCCAACATTTGGATTTGTCATATACAGCAGACTAGTGACACTTTGACATATTCGCGCGTGCTACCAAGTTTAATTGCATGGTGGGATTACAGGTATTTACAACTGGTATCATGCTCATGTAATACGTCTATAATGATTCTTCTAACCAAGTGTTAAGCTTTCATATATCACAAATCGCTCTATAAATTGTATTCAGAAAAAAATGTGCTCTTCTGAGGTTTCAGTCACGTTCAAATCTCGTTTTCGTCTAGTATTGCGGGGTTTTTTTTATTAAATTTATCAAATTATGATCAATCTAAAATAGCAAGTGCATCGAAAAAAAGTATCAAAACACTAATTGCTTATTGCATGCATATTTTTTACTTTTTTTTCTTCAAAAAGTGATCAGTCTGAATATCTCATAATGTAATTTTTTGCACAATGCTCAATGTTAAAATGCCATCTTTTTTACGTTAAAACTTTAACTTAAAGGGTCATTGTATCACCATTTTTGACCAAGCAAATATTAAATGTTCAATATTATACAACAAAGCGAAAATTTGATCAATATTGGTATTTGACTACTTATTCGTGTCAAATAAAGCGCTTTTGGTGTTTTATGCCGCAAAGGGCGAAAAATTTAACAAAAAATTATAAAAGGTAAAAACTAAGCACACGGTCCCTCAATTTTTTTAACTGCTTTATAAAGATTAACACATTGTCTTTAAATCTATAGAATATAAGCAAATGTTTCATACCCAAACATGTTACATCAATCGCTAAATCTGCAAAAACAGGTAAAATTTAGTATGAAGTGCAATTATGAGGATAGAGGTAATACAAATATCATTTCTGAGTAAAATTATAGGTTAAACAAATTTTGCTTTCATAATTTAAATGAAAATACCATTTTAATCAATTGTGCTAACATCCATAAGTTATGCTGAATAGATGGATCAGAAAATTAAACACGAGCACACGGATATATACTTATATTGGAATTCGTATTTTCCTAAATTCTCCAAATTTTCCAAAACATCATATAAGAAATGTTAAACGCAAGAATTATTTTTACTTTTCAGAGGAATACATCTTTAACAGAACAGGACACCACTGTACTCTTCAATAAAAAATCAGTATAAAAACAGAAAGAAGACAATATATTATGTAATCAAACCTTATGTTCAGTATCCCAACACTAACTAAAATCAAATCCTTTTAAAGACATTCTTGTGTCGCTATGAAACTTATCCACTTCTTGCTTTAATCTACAGTTTAAAAAAAATGTTTAAATAGTTTGTGCTCTCAAATCATTTCACGGATCAAAAGCAAGTCCTTAAATAGGGAAGATATCACGTAATAAAAAAATAGTTTCTGTCTTAAATATCAAACATACATGTAGTTGAATTCAAAAAGAAAGGTTCACTCCTCTTTTTTCAAGTAAAATGTACTTGTTTATTTCTCTCCTGTGACAGCGATAATTCATAGACTACGGCATATATCCTTAAAATAGAGCTTGAAAGTTGTCGTGCCACGATGCAACGTTCGAAAAACAACACTATTGAACACATTCACAAGCGATATGTATGAATACCTTCATCTGTCAATGTCGTCCTTGGGACCAAATGTTTGTTTTAAGGAAGGGATCTTATGATGTTAAAAAATGTATTGACATTATCTATCGATAAACTGTGTTTTCGTCAATATCCAAATTCTAAAAAATGAAAATACAAACTAAGCTATTCACAATGCAAGAAAGCCGTCATTGGATATTTTAACAACATTAAGCAATGCATGTATATGTTGTTTTGTTATAAGTTGATGTCCAAATGCAACAATCAACTCTGGTTGACGTTTGCTTATGGAAACTTACATTGTTGATATTACAAGCTATAAACTATTATTTTGCAATACGGGTTCTCTCCTTTCGTTCCGTGTTTACCCAACAACATACATGTTGCTTCTAAACCAGGGAATTATCACCCAATATGTATGATAGACTGGAAACATACTGATGATGAAAACTGATAATTTTCAATTAATACAACAAAATAAAGAAATACTAGATACGGTTGAATATTCAGAGCATATGACAAATGGCTCATTTTATAACGTTGAAATTGCAGGAACATCGGATGTTGCTATTCTCTATATCATAGAAGCGCTTAACTCTCAACAAGCTATTGCAGGTGTAATGCAATGTCTAATATACGTATTTTGGGTCTGAAACTGTTGTCTAGGCTTCCATTCGAAAGTTCGACAGAGTTAACATTCAATGTAGTTTGACATTTACCTCCCTTGGTAGATGAGAAAGCAACGTTACTATATTAAGGGAATGATTACCTGGTAACTCCCTAGCGGTAAATGTACAATATTCGCGTGGACGTAACATATTATTGTAATCATGTTTGAATCTCCCTCTGATCTGATGTAGTCGACAATGACGTCAATAACAGTTTCTCTAATGAGAATTAAAGTGTCAAGTGGTTTGCAATAGGTGATACAAAAAAGGATAAAAGGTTTGTGCTGCAATTGTACGACACGAAACACCTTTTATAGTTTAAGATCGCTGCCATTAGCATCACGATACATCGTTAAATCTATCTAACAACTATACACACTTCCAAACCCCGTACGTGCTCATTATATTGCGAGGAAGTAATGACACGTTACACAAATCAAATGTTTCGCCGAGTTTGGTTTATATATTTGTATGTTTATGTGTATTTGTACGAGTTTTTCTGAGTTACGTTTCCCTTTAACTTTCTGATTGAGTCCTAATCTTTGTCTAACATATAAATAATATATGTTTAATTGTTATAGCATTTGAAGCATTCAAGTAATAAGTTTGACATGTTATTTGTTTATTACAAGCAGTTTTGGGGTAAGTATGATAACCTCATTTAT
>JAULCA010452757.1:0-10082 GCA_032360845.1 Crassadoma gigantea | reverse complement strand
AGTAGAAGTGGCAGGTGTAAGGTGTACCGTTCATCCTGAGCACTTTGAGCCTTCCATAGGGTAAGTTAACTGTTATGAAGGGCTTTTCTGTATGGTGAGTTAGGTGAAAGAATACCAGCTAGTTCAAATTAAGATTTTTGCCATTATCACTATTATGAAATATTTTTCTAAAATGATTGTTACAAAATTATAGTTAAGCAAAATTAAGTATTTGGAAACAAAACAAAAATAGAAAAAAAACATGGAAAGAAAAACATCTACAACTCAAGATTTCTTTACTGTCAATCCTACTCTTTATGATGTTGTTTTACACATGCACAGCATCAAAATGAAGTACGAAAAACCTCTGGCTAGAAAAATGTGACTTTGTTTATAGTCTTTATACTGTATAAGGGCGATAACTCCATGTTAATAAAACGGCTCTGAAATGAATTTTTTTTTTCATGATAATTACTGGTGTAGCAGTACCCTGTAAGTAGTATCAATCAATAAGGTATACCTTTTGGTGTTAATTAGATACCAAGTAAACAAGGGTCCCCTGTCGATTATATTTATGTTACCTAAGAGACAGAATAAGACATTTGTTATATTGAATCAATGTATAGAGTGTGATGTGGAGTTAGTGGCTAAATGTAAGATGGTGGCGTTTGTTGTGACATGACCTTAGTAATCATGTGACCTGATTAATTATCAAGGTCATCATCACAACCAATGCTACCGTTTCACACACTGTGATGGTCTGATTAATGTTTTAATTGGTTGTTCAATAAACCTGTGACACTATTTTTACCATGACAGATTTCGTTGTGAGACAGAACCTACACAAAGCACACAAGTAGGTAAAATCCTGGTTAATGTTGACAATCAATACACCACGGAGTCGGAGGGGATATTTTCATTTGTGGTAAGTACTGGAAATACTACTTAAGTTATAAAATATGTATATGGTATATATTATCACAGTCACAGCAACCCTATGTATCTAGTAAAGAAAGAGATCTATAAATTATACAGTTGTGGACTTCAAGTGAGGTCGATACTTGATTTACTGACCTGGTGTGGGCAATATTCATTGAGGCCAAAGTCTGAGCAAATATTATTATACCAGGTCATTGAGTTATTGATAGACTGAAACTAAAAACCAAAATTGCATTAATATGTCATTGTGTTGCCTGCAACGTGAGGTAACATATAGGTATTACTTTGTTGGCATTGGTGGCGGTTGCGTTGTGTGAAACATAGTTTCCGTGTGATAACTTGAGTTCCCTTAATTGATTGGAGCAAGCAACACATTCACTCAAGTATATTTCTTGTTTTACTCTCAAAATAGAATTTAAATTTTACTTGCCAGATAAAATGATGTTATAGCTGTAGCACTTATTTCTATACTTAGAGTCTGTATAAGATTTTATTGTATGTTCTCTACACCAACAAGGAGGACTGACAATACTGAATCTGTTATTGTCATCATTAATTAACAGGACCCCACTGTGGACAGACTAAGACCAGACAAGGGACCAAAATCTGGCGGTACCCGAATCACCATCACCGGAATGAACCTCGATACTGGTACCAAGACCACTGTGGACATTGGGGGCAGTCCGTGTGATGTCCGCAGGTAATATGAAACAATCAAGGTTGTGTTAGCAGTAGGGTCCATAGGGAGCAGTCCGTGTGATGTCCACAGCTAATACATGACAATCAAAGTTGTGGCAGCAGTAGGGTCCATTGGGGGACTATCAAGGTTGTCTCGATACATATAATGACAGTAGAAGCAAAGAGAAAAGATATATTGCAACTTTTTAATTGCAGAATTATTGTTATGATTATTAAATAAAATTGTAAAAAGACTTGGTCCAAAATGGGCATGACACATCTTTTGTGGTGCATGCCAAGCTGGAATTGTCACTAGACATCTTGGAACCAATATGAGTAGGCTAAGTTCAGAAATAACAAAATGCTAAAAATATTGCAAGGGTTTCATCATAACTTCCCAAAATTATTGTTTATTGTACTTTATTCAAAATAATATTGTGGCATGATAATATTGTTGCAGCTTTAGGTAGCTAAACAAGTTATTGCCAAGTTGTCAGTATCAAACTTACTTTTACTTTCACAAAATGGAGGTTTAGTATGTTTTTGACTGTGAGGTATAAGCTGACATCATTGTCAGTCATGGGTGGTTGGGTGATGCAGTCGATAGCACACTAATTTTTCAACAAGAGGGCCAGGATTTCAGTCCCTGATTTGATGTGAAAATATTTTGGGTCACCTGTCCAACCACATGGGTTTTCTCTGGGTATTCCAGTTTCCTCCAACAACATGACCCTCTATAAATTTCTATCTGGGAAAACAAAAGTGATTATTAGAATTTGGAAAAGCTTGTTTCATAATTGTTGTAATCTAAATAAAGGCCAATTATCAGACAAATGACCATGGTTTAAAGTGCCACTTATAGGCTGTAAGGTCAACTCTTCAAAATGCATTGTCTTTGTATTTATGTGAAACAACCATTCAAAAATGATTGAACAGTTATGTTCAAGTGTTTCCATGTTTTTTTTGTCCTATGACCATTTCAAATCCTGTCACATGAAATTTTCGCTAAATATTTCAATAATTTAAAAATGAAAATATTTGAGACAGAATTTGAAATGGTCATAAGACAAAAAAAAACATGGAAACACTTGAACATAACTGTTCAATCATTAGCTGTCATTCCCTGGAGCAATAAATTGTCATTTTTACCGTGCATTATAAAGGGTCTGAAATATTGCATCATAAACAGTCTGATAATATCTGTGATCTTTTGAACGACTTTCAGGAGGAATGCCACCATTTTGGAGTGTATAACCTCGCAACATATAGCTGCTAAGGATGAAGTGGAAGTGGAGGTCAGCTTTGGAGGGTACAAACGTCTACTCAGGCCAAAGTTTACCTACGTTGAGGATCCAACCATCACAGCCATAGAGCCAACCAAGAGTATTCTGAGGTAAACACACACTGGAGAAATAGGAATCATTCACACATTCTCATGTACCTTTACACTAGAGGAAGTAACTCATTTACCCCTAAAGACACATTTGAACTCCTCCAACTCAAAGGTTGGAGGACCAAGCCACATGTAACCAAGTGTCAGGAAAGATGATACTACACTTTCTACCAACAAATAACATGTTGGTGATTGATAACTAATGTTTATTTTGCAGTGGAGGCATAACACTGACTGTAATTGGAGAGAGACTTGGTATGATACAACGTCCAAAGTTCTTTGTCGAGGTCAACGATCAAATGATCCCTCCTGAAGTAAGTCAAAATAATAGCCAGCTACTACATACTAAGTAAACTTACTTATAGAAACTTTTGTACATGAATGTCTCTATACAATCGACTCTCATTTCCAGATGTAATAAACCAGTAAAAAGTGATTGTCCCTGTCCTCAGAGTTACACATTAGGTTCTTGGGTCAACACACACCTGTTAGAATTATTTGAAGTACAGTAAAAGCAACCATTTGTCTAGAGATATTTTTTGGAATTATGGTTTGGCAATAAATTAAGGAAAACATTTAAAAGAATTCTTAAGAAAATGAAAAAACGGAACTTGGTAAGGATAGGTGACAAATGAAAAGGTCGAGGGGCATTATATTGAAGTTTAACTGCACTTTCTTCTGCCAATTTGATCAAAGATTTCATAAGATTTTATAAGATTTTATAAGATTTTTTACTTCAAAACAGTCAAAACGGATGAATTGATAATGCCACACTTTGCCCTGCCTTACTTGTTACCTTTTAAAAGTGTTGTCACATTGCTTAATTGTCAAAATATAGTATTCTGTGTGTTATTTGAATATGGAATATTATATGGATTTGAATCTCCTTTAATTGAAATCATTGGTATTTCATCGCAGGGTCATCGATGCCATCACATTGAGAACTACATGAACAAATGGCTGCTCTGTCATACACCACCACTCAACTTTCTGGGGGAGAACGTCACCGAAACCAACCCACGTGAGGTTCACTATGGGTTTAGTCTCGACGGGGTCACAACATGGCGCAACATCTCAAAGCGCGAGAACATGGGACCCCTTCTCTACTACCCAGACCCATCAGTAGAGAGATTCTCGGGAAAAGTTGGGGACAAAAAGTACATGGAGGACAAACCTCTTGTGATTGAAGGTAGTTTTGCCGGGATGAGTCAGCTGATCAAAGATGTGAAGGTCGTTGTGGGTCAGAATGAATGTATCAACCTTGTGACATCTGAAACTACTATTGTTTGTGATCCCCCAGAGAACCCGGACGGTATCAACACCAAAGGCAATGCCCTTGTTCTCGTATGTATTCTGTTGTGTGGAATTTCTGGTTTTTGTGCATATTGAAGTTACTAACTTAACTTGATATTAATAACATGCAAAAATTAAAAAAGACTATGGTGTATATATAGAATTGACAACTATTGTAAATAATCTAAGTTCAAATTATGGTAGTAATAATTTTTTGATGAACTGTCTAAATATGATTTTATTGTAAATTTGTATTTCAATGTTTATGAGAATTCCTTATTACACATCCCTTCACTGTATCATGGGCACTTGTAAAACGTTGATTATTTATTCTATTCCTCCAAAATTCTTATTTCTTAACCTACTATCATAACCATATAATTTTGCCTCCATCTGACATTCTGCTACATTTTGTACCACTAACTAGCCCTCTAACTGGAACTCTGGCTTTCCTCTACCACCAAAACCTTGCATGTCCTTAAATAACTATAGCTGTTAATAGGACGTAAAACACTACCAAACCAAAGCCTTCTTTCACGAGAAGTTTATAGAAGTTACTTAGTAAGCGCTTCTGTCAATGCTTGCCTGCATCCGTTTTTGTGTAGTAAATAGCTTGTACACCAGATATCTCACAAACCCTCAACAATTCAGTATATATATATATATATATATATGGTAATATAACATTAAATTCTACACCTAATTAAATCAAGGTTAGTTAATGTTCAAGGGTTAAAAGTCACTGGCAAGGAAGGTGTTGGGTATGTTTATGGGAGTTTCCACTCGCAGGTTTTTTAGCTAGCTGTTTTAGTTCCACAGAGGGTAAACATGTGACTGTACATGACCAATGAATGAACAGTGTTATGTTAAATGAAATACATCAGAATTGAAGAGGACATACAAATTGTTATGTCTCATGAAATTTTATTACACTGAACCATGTTTGTCATGCTTTTACAGATAAAGATTGGATTTCTGAGGAAGGACGTTGGCTTTCTCAACTACGTCGAAAAAGATGCAGGGGACGGTTTCAATGAGACGGAGAAACCAATCGCCCTGGGTATTATACTAGGTGTAGTTCTCCCCATCATCGCGATCATCACTCTGTTAGCTATCTGTATCATACGACGTCAGCGTAAGAACGGACCCAACAAAAACGGCATTCCAGAGATGTTAAAGGACTACGATGGAAAGAACGAAGAGGCAGATATTGGGCTGAACCATGTGTCAGTGAAGGCGGACATGAATGGACAGATTCCAGGTACAAATATATACAGTGGAACTCTTAAATAAATAAAAACATGTGAAAAAATCACTGATTAGATGCAAATATACACATAAAATATAAAGCAGGATGTATACATTCAATATTGATACAAAACTTTGATAATCATTTTCTATATACCATTGATTTGGTAATAAATCCAGGCTCCACCACCGCATATTATGTTTGAAACCGAATTACTGTTTACTGCTAAATTTTTGCTGCAATTTAAATGTCATGTATGTTTTTGCCCTCTATAATGTGGGAAAATTTCACTATATACAGTCATAAAAACTGAGTTGAAACTAACACTAGGTGAATATGGATTTTTTCAGTAAAAGCAAAAAAGTTTCATTGGGCCAAAGTTTCATGGTATACTGTAGATTCTTTATCTTAAAAGTGTACTTTTAAGCTTACTTGAAAAAAGGAATGATATTATTCATCAAATGGAAATTCACATCAACTACCACTTATAATGCTTCTAACATTTATCTTCCTTACGTTAGTTTGTTTAGTATTTGATGATTTTTAAGAAATCCCTGATTTTATCTTTTGAACTATGTCACTGACATTGGATCAATTGTATTAAATGTACTGACTTTCAACCTTTGCCAGACTCCGGACCCTACATCAGTGAGCTCCTAGCCAGGATTGAGGATGAAGCTGCCAGACAGAGTATTAGTGACTTCCTTATACCTCGGTCAAAACTGGACATTGGAGAACTTGTGGGCAAAGGTAGGTAATACTCTTCTGTTACCTGAGGATATAGGCAAAATATCATATTGTCATAATAAAACCATGTTAACATATATATTGAAATTTAAACAGAAATTTTCTAGACTCAGATATTTGTGTCCAGGCCCAAGGATAAAATAATCAGTAGTCCGAAATTGTCACAATTTTTTACTTAACCAATCACAAATAATGTCAGGAAAAGTGACATCATATGTGATTGGCTAAGCAAAATCTTAAGTGTAAGATTGTTTTATAATCACTGAGCCTAGATTTGTGTTCTTTTCCTGTGTAAAATCACAACATCTTGTTGACCCACTCTATCTCTTAGTAACAGAACTTTCTAGTTTAGGGATCACTAGAAAACATTCCGCAAAAATCACTCAAAAATGGAATAGACAAAAATTTGATGGTAAATGTACATTGCATTTATCATCTCTGATTAGATTAAAAGTATTGGTACATGTATCACAAAATTCTATTTATGGAATGAAAAATTAATGAAAAATGAAGCAATAGATACATGAATATGTATAATCACTTTGTCAATTGCAGGTGTCTTTGGTAACACATATCAGGCCAATTATACCACATGTGTGGGAGCTGACAGCGAGGAGAAGAAAACTGATGTGGCTGTCAAGTCACTTCTGGGTAGGTGTCAAAACAAAAGTTTATTTTATCTGGCTGAATAGATGTCATATAACTTAAGTTTAGTTGATATGTCACACAACTAAGTTTTGTTTCGCTACATTAGTAGGTGTTGTACGGTTGAGTTTAGTTTGTCTGCCTTTGTTTATGTGCCTGAATAAGTGTCACTCCACTAAGTTTAGTTAGGTGTCACTCCACTAAGTTTAGTTAGGTGTCACTCTAATAGGTTTAGTTAGGTGTCACTCCATTAAAGTAAGTTAGGTGTCATTTACTAAGTTAAGTTAGGTGTCACTCCACTAAGTTTAGTTAGGTGTCACTCTAATAGGTTTAGTTAGGTGTCACTCTAACAGGTTTAGTTAGGTGTCACTCTAATAGGTTTAGTTAGGTGTCACTCCATTAAAGTAAGTTAGGTTTCATTTACTAAGTTAAGTTAGGTGTCACTCTAATAGGTTTAGTTAGGTGTCACTCCATTAAAGAAAGTTAGGTGTCATTTACTAAGTTTAGTTAGGTGTCACTCAACTAAGTTTAGTTAGGTGTCACTCTAATAGGTTTAGTTAGGTGTCACTCCATTAAAGTAAGTTAGGTGTCACTCAACTAAGTTTAGTTAGGTGTCACTCAACTAAGTTTAGTTAAGTATCACTTTATTAAGTTAAGTTAGGTGTCACTCCATGAAGTTAAGTTCGGTGTCATTTACTAAGTTTAGTTAGGTGTCACTCTATTAAGTTCAGTGAAGTGTCACACCACAAGGTTTTATTTATTTACCTTCATAAGTGTCACACAATTAAATTGAGTTACATGAAGGTGTGTAATGACAAAGGTGTGTTTTCTGCTTGGTCACACGACTAATTTTGTTTATCTGTCTGAATAAGTCACACAACTATGTTAATTACGTGTCAAATTACAAAGTTTATTAGTCCCCCACCAGGAACCGGGGGAGACTATAGTTTTGTGTCGAGTCCGTCTGTCCTTCAGTCCATCATTCCATCCGTCCTTCTGCTTTCTTGTCTGGGCACTATCGCCTACACTACTTGTCACTGGAACTTGGTGTATGGGTTCACCTTGGTGAGGCGGTGTGTCATGTATCAAAAGTCTGACCTACATTTTGACCTTTGACCTACATCAAAGAAAAAGTTGGTCCGGCTCTATCTTCTACACTACTAGTCACTGGAACTTTATACGTGGTGTATGGGTTCACCTTGGTGAGGCGGTGTGTCATGTATCAAAAAATTGTCACTCTGACCTATATTTTGACATATGACATACATCAAAGAAAAAGTTTGTCCGGGCTGTATCTCCTGCACTACTAGTTTCTTATGAATTGATCATCTGTGCAATCTTGGCATATAATTTCATATACAGTGTGGGACTGTAATTCACCGAATTGTCTTGTTTTATTTAGGTGTCACCCCTCCTAGTTAAATTAAGTGTCACCTCTAAGTTTAGTACAACTGTCTTGGTTGGTGTAACACTAGTACTACTAGATTTTGATGGTAAGTTAACCTTTTGACCTTATGTTACAGGCTGTAACACAGACAATGCCACAGTGGATGCCTTCCTGCAGAAATGTCTGATCCTGAAGGACTTACAGCACCCTAACATCCTCCCCCTCCTCGGCATGTGTCTCTCTGCCGCTGAGGAACCCCACATGGTGATCCCGTACCTAGAGAGGGGTGATCTCAAAACCTATGTTAGAGATCCATCAAAGGTTTGTAGTAATTAGAGGACTGAGGTCCCCTACCTTGAGAGGGGGTGATCTCAAAACCAAAGTTATACTTACCTTGGCTTTTTTTTATGTTACACTGACTGTGACGTTTTGTTGTAAATTACCCTTGACCAATATTGTATATTAAACTGACCTTGCCCTCTTGTTATTTGTTAGACTGACCTTGACTTTTTTAAAACTACAGTGATCTTGGCCTTTTGATGTATGTTAAACGAATCTTGGCCTATTTTTGTACATAACACTGACCTTGATCCTTTTTTGCAGAACATCACCGTTATACAGTTGCTTGAGATGGCCCAACAGATCTCTGAGGCGATGGTTTACCTAGAGAGTCTACATGTTGTCCATGGCGACCTTGCTGCTCGTAATTGTTTGTAAGTATCCAAAATTTGTAATGTTATGTACATATGAATTTGGTGTTCCTAGATGTGAACACATGGAGGATTGCTACCTTGAAGTGAGCAAAGTAGACACAAGATGTTTCATTTTAATCGTAATAAAAGAAATTATTTTAAAGAATATGCAGATATTGACATTTTTCATTAAATCTGTACAAAGAGACCACCTTTGAGATGTCCAAACATTGGTCTCTAACCACAGGATATTTCTCAATACAGGTTCAGTTTGAAGTGAAATCACTAAAACAGAAAAAAGCAAAAGTAGTCTGTTAATACAGTAGTTCTGTTAACCCAGATGTCTGTTTATACAGATTTTTCTCAATACAGGTGGTTTTTCAATACAGTTTCAAGTTTCAGTGAAATCATAAAAACAGAAAAAAACAAAAGCGGTCTCTTAACACAGGTGGTCTGATAATACAGGTGGTAACGTTAGCAGGTTTGATTGTAAGTACTTTCTGATTGTCGCTTTGTGTACTAGAGGTTTGATATTTATCCTAACTTTATTACATACAGGCTAACGGATGACAAGATGGTGCGTGTGGCAGGGTTCGGTGTTACAGACCTGTACACCATCGACTACTGCAGAGCTGACGAGGACCGGAATAAGACCGTCACTAAGTGGGTGGCACCCGAGGCCATCAACACCTTTGTCTTCTCTCATAAAACAGATGTTGTAAGTTTCTCGAAGCTTCAGGCACTGTTGGAGCTGAACATTTCAAAGTGGGGCTCTGATACCTTAGAACTGTAGACAAGATTTACTCTATATGTTGGCTCTCTGAAACAATCTACCATATAAATTGTAAGTCATCAAATTACATGTTTTCAAGCCATTCAAATTGAGTTATTCAGGATTAGGATGGATATTTTTAATATCTTCATTTACATGAAAACAAACACAATTCTTGTTCATCTTTTCAGTTCTGTCCGGTAACAGACTTATTTTAATGTTATACAGTACATTTCACTTAATATCACGTCGCTTAATGTCACTTTTCGGTTATTATCATGTTTTCCTGATGCACCGTTTTTCCTGCT
>JAULCA010452745.1:0-10083 GCA_032360845.1 Crassadoma gigantea | reverse complement strand
TTTGAATTGCTGCCTTCAATGAATACTAATTTGATCAAATATGATTGATATCCAGTGCATAGTTCTACTAAAGAAATTGTTTGTAGCAATATATAGCCAAATTGTCTCTTAGCCCCCATGGGGGTCAGCCCAACCATTTGTACAATTTTGAATCCTCACCACCTAAGGATGTTTCCAGTCAAATATAGTTGATACCCATCAGTTAGTTTCAGAGAAAAAGTCCCTAAAAGCAATAAAGCTAAATTGCCCCCTTTTGGCCCCGCCCTTCAGCCCCCTGGGGGGGGGGGGGGGGGCATTAAAATAAAATTAAGAATAAAATTCCAATCAGCTTTTAAGAAGAAGAAGTCGTTCGAACAAATTGTTGACGTACGGATGTACGGATGCCACGGTATGGCATAATACTGCTAATAAATAAATTGTAACTCCTGAACAGATAGTTGTAAGACAATTTCATCATTGCAGCATGTGAGGTGGTACCAGTTAGGGCACTTCTCGCAACCTATCCATCTTGAGAAGTGTCCCTCACTGCCCCTACATGCCACACACATTTCACCATCGTGATCTTTAGAAAAAGAATCGCTGTCCATATATTGAATGGATTCTTCTCCATTTTGATCACTCTCAGACTCGCTTAACTCGCTTGACTCGCTTTCTCTTCTAGCATAGCAATGGCTTCTACACCAGACAGTGCTTTCGGTATTTTTTCTCTTGAATTATTTGAGTTTTTAATTTTCTTTTTAGGAATTGGCACACGAAGGTATTCAAACGCTGTTGAAGCTGAAGTTGAGGCATTGTAGAAACTGGGTATGGCAGACTCTACTATGGCAGTTGGAGGAATAGTGGCAGTAGAAGGCTTAGTGAAAGTCGAAAGGGGAGGAGTGCAGGTAATGGACGGGTTCACAGGACTCTAGGCTCATATTGGAAGGCTCAGGGCATGATGTAGGGGACTCCAGGGACGTGACGAACGGCTCCAAGCAAGTTGTGGAGACTTCTAGGCAAGGCTCTAGGCTCGTGGTGAAGGGTGTGAAAACCAGTTTGGGGCTCATGGCTTTCATTGTAGAGCTCCAATGTGTTTGAGGACACAATACAAGCTGTAGAGGTAGTGGTTGACATCATTGAGGAAGTGACACTCTGAGTTGGAGGAGAGATAATTGAAGTTGTAGTGGACGTAGTTATGCTAGCAGTTAGCAGCTCAGTGTCAGCTTCAACATCCTCTGTGGCAACCTGAGGAGTTGTAACAACTTCAATGCACCTTGAGGGGCTGAGTTTTGTAAGATCGATGCCTTCAATGCTGAGAGGGAGAAAGACCAGACTTTCTAAAACCTTTCACAGCATTTTCCAGTGTTGCAACCTAATACCATGTCTTCCGGAAAACCTCTGGAAAGTCACATTTAGTAAGAATTTCCCCAATATGGCTCATTTGCCAATTCTTGACCTCTTTGGACCAGCAAGTTTTCATTGGTGAAAACAGACCCACATCGCATGCCTGCAAAATATGTGTAGCATTTGGCAAAAGGCAGTAAAGGACGACTCCGTTGACATGGGCAAACTTAGAAGCTTGTAGGGAAATGTGGGTTGAGTGCCCATCCACAATAAGTAAAACTGGCGATGTAATGTTTTCCTTTTTCACAAACTTGACAAAGTACTGCAAAAAAGCCACAAAACACTCGCTATCCATCCACCCATTACCCGTATGAGCAAAGATCGCCTCAGGGAATTTGGCAAGGCCAACATCCCTGAAGCGTTCTCCAGGGTACAATATCATAGGTGGCATGTAATTGCCTAGTGCATTCATACATGCCATGACTGTTATTTGTGTTTTGTCAGAGACCACTACTTGGTAAACATGCTTACTACCAGTTGGAGCAAGGACTTTGTCATATTTTATACACAAAGGAAACCCGCTTTCATCTGCATTAAATATGCGACGAGGATCAGCCACCATATCCTTCCACTCAGGGACCTCTTTCTTAAAAAAATGACCTCATCTTTGTTTACCAGTTCCCTATCATTGGCAAATATATTGTTGCTCTTTCTTGGCCTAATGATTGGGGGATGCGTGACGTGATGGAAGGATTGCGCCGCCGGAAAGCTTGGAACCAATCTTTGCCTGGCAAATTGTTGACAAAAAGTGTTCTCCTTCCATCAATATCTAAGATACGTTTGACCTCATGAACAAACTCATTTCTTGTCAAAGGGTAGCCAATGTCGTTCATCAGACTTAAATTACTTAAGTACTTATTTTAAGCGTCAACTCCTCCTGGTTTGTCAATATGGGTGTTGGACCTGGATGGGTTGGTGATTCTGGCACTCGACCAGACAACTTGTCAAACAAAGTGGTGCGAGGAACACCAAACAACTGTGACGCCCGGTGTTTGGACTCCCACCACTTCTCACCATTTCAATGGCGGCTGCCATCTTTGAGGGAGAGTATTGTACCCTCTTCCTTTTGAGGGAAATTTGTTTTGACATTCCTACAATATAAAACAACAGTTTAAGAAAAAAATAATTAAACCCATTGATGAGATACTTGGCAATTTCTGTTTATTTTAAGTTTTGCAGATTTTAATTGTGTTTTATTTCATAGCTATAGCTATGAAGTTTAAGAAAAGTTTCCATTGGCTCGGTATTGACTGCGTCCCCAATTTTAAAGCCCATTCCACACCGCTGTTGTGGTCCAATACGCTTGTCTATTACACATGGCTTCTCTTTAGGTTTTAGTCTCCATACATGTGAGCATCCCATTTTCATTAAACTTGATATTATGTATGCATTGTTCTTTTTTAAGTAGACCCTCTTCTTACTATCGTGCAAAATTGAAACAGCATTTTGATCAAACACATTTTCTTGTTCCCTTTCAATATGGTGTCCCACCCCAATTTCCAATTCTTTAGATCCCCAGTGATGCATCCCAACAGCCAAGAGATTTTGAATTATGAGGTATTTCATCCTACAATGATAGAGATCAGAAAATGTATTCAAGGAAACAAAGTAATCTACTTTTAATCAGCATTATGGATATGTTTTGGAATTCTTGATGTTCACAATATAACAACTTATATACATCCTGTCCAACAGAACAGTTTTCATCAATATTTGTATTTTTTATTTATATAATTGATTACTTTATTTATATTCTATGTAGACCTAATTATATTAAGTTGCATTCTCTTACAATAATGATTTGTTTTCTTAATTTGTAATTGCTTATTTTTGGCATGTTAACCAGACTTATCTACACAGGTTTTAATGAGACCTTTGGATTTTTTAGTATTTTATTTAATTTGTAAAAGGTGTATCTGTAAATTAGATAGACTTTAGCAACATTATTGTTGTCGGTGTTATCTCCCCTTACACAATTCACGATATACTGAAATCATACAAACAACTTTTAAGTACAAGTCATTCATAAATATATGTTTTTAATGTGTTCTAGGATAAAACAAAAATAAATTGGATTTTTTTTTTACATACTGTCGATAACTACCTCCAATACTCAAATTGCGGCAGTTATCGACAACCCTATTTCCGACCTTAACAATACCCCGGATGTTGATAGAACGCTGAAAACGTTGCAGACGCTTCGAATTCATGAGGGAAGTTATATAACAACGTTATGTGGAAAATATTTCAGATAAAAATGTTATTAGAAATTGAAACGACATACATACCTTATCGGTGCCCGTAAGAGAGGTCTTAAAACGGAACCAATTCTTCTCTTTGGAAAAAAAATGTTAAGAAAAATTTGTGTAACCGGTGTTGTCGGAATGGAACGGTTCCGAGGGATTCCGAAAAGGTAAGTGTACCTATCAAAACGCCGAACGTCTCGAAAATGGTTCGTAATCGATCCAAAACGAGATGAATAGAACAGGGGGTCGATAACACCCTCCGTTGCTATATAACATTTTTTTCTTAAATTTGTTATTTTTTTCAAATAATTAAATAAAATAATTGATTTTATTGAGATTATTCTAAAAATAAACATGTAGCAATATTTTCGAGTTTGTGTTGTGTGTAAGGGGAGACAACTCGTATTGTCAAACAATGGAGGTACGGGGAATTTAAAAGTACAAAGTCCCATATAAAACCGCCTTTCAAACTAATATTAAGAGCTGGGTTTTTTTGTGTGACATGTGCAGCTTTTACCAAATCACAGAACTTGTTTCAAAGCATAAAATCAAATTTGGAATTATATTAGATATGCCGCCAATGACAGTTGAGCATTTTTCAAACAACTTGCATTCTATAAGGAAATGTTTCTCGTCCTCCACTTTATGCTTGTCACAATTTGTACAAATTCTGTCCATTAGTTAAACGTGCGGCCTGGCGTATCATCCCGTCTCAATATGGCCAGTGGCAGTGAGCCCGCGCGAAAAAGGGCGAGGTTACGTCTGTGACGTCTTGGAATGACCACTCGGGCGTAACGCTCGACAGTGAGGGCATTCTTAAAATGTCTATACAGTGCAACTTCTCTAAACCGAACAGGCATTGGATATGAACATTTGTCCGGTTTAGAGAGGGCTCGGTTTGGAGAAATGAACGAAAAATTGACCGATCGGGATCCGGATATGATTGTCCGGTGACGTTTTGTTATATTATATATATACACGTGTGCGTGTACTCACTATACTCTATAGCCAAGTATTGTTCGGTTAATTTTTGAGGTAGCATTTATATAAAGGAAATTGATTGATAGAATGTAGAAGCTAAGCAAAATGAACCAGTTTAATTAAGCTTTAATACATATGCATTATATTGTTTCACTTCACAATATGCTGTCATCGGCACTGACCTACATCCGGCCTGTCGCTGCACCTCTGTGCATACGGGGCCCCATATTTTAACCAATTATAGTATACAAAGATCAGTTGTTGCCGGAGATATTCAGGATATCGACAGTCTTTTCATTTAAAATAACACCTGGCATTGGCTTCATTATCATGTGTGTATTTAGTCGCTATAGAAATATCCCCATTAAATCTCATTCAAATTAGATACGAAACCTCGGCTTTCTAGCTCTACTTGTTTTTGTATAGTAAACAAACCGTACCGCTTCGATGAGGCATAGTACTTTGGCATTGTTTTATCTTGACAGTGTTTAATATACAAGTATGTAATTAAATCACAATACCTCTCCTCGGGGTAGGTGATGCTTACGAATATTCATACTCCCTCCGCGGCCGTATGCATCGAGACACAATGCATACGACAACAATGAACACAGGTGTTGATTTCACGGTCGGCTGGTCGGACCGCGTGCCATTTTCGCTCAGGTAAGGTCGGTTTACAGAAGTACGTTTTAGTATGTTCTACCCATTCCGGACACAAAATTGGTTTGGTGTTCGGAATTCAGAGGGTTCGGTATTAGGAAGTGTTTTATTACTATAATAAAGAAGGAACATTTCCGTACATTGTAAGTTCGTTCGGTATGAAAAGGTGTTCGGTTTTGGGAAGGTTCGGTTTTCGGAAGTTGCACTGTATATGTACGGAGCTTATTGCCGTTCACCCTATTACGGTCGTCATATAGCTGTGTTTGCCATTCCCGATCATCTTTTGATATTAGTTTAGGCTGAAGCTTATTCATTCCATATTGCGATGGAATGTTCCGATTGGATATTAGATTAATCGTGTCTATATCATCACACAGACGCTGTACTGTTACATTCCAACCTCGTCGTTGTTGGGATGATCATTCAAGTATTTTGCTCTGTATACGATGATCCTCTAGTCTGCGGATTTTACATTATAGTTTCACGCACGAAAATTCTGTTTATAATGACATGTTCGCCACCCCATATCACCTCTGGTAGCATTAATTGAGGTATATTTTCCAACACAAAGAAAGAAGCGACATGCCTTGTTCTGCACAGTGTTTATAACCGAATACATCTTGGTTCCCCATATAGCACTGCCGTACATAAGCACTGGTTCTGCTACCGAGTTACAAAGACGTGTAAAAACATCATAGGTCATACCACCAGACGCATTGATCTTTCCTATTAACGCTCCTAGGGCACGACCTGCCGATTTAGATATCTATGTCACGGCCTTTTGCATTTTCAAGTGCTCATCTAGCCATATTCCCAAGTATTTATACGAATCGGTAGTTTCAATATCACATGTTCCGCAGTTAAATGAGACGTCCGTTTTCTGAAAGGATTGGTTCTTAAAATGTACTACTTTAGTTTTGGAGGGGTTTACAGACAGTTTCCAGTCATTACACTATGCCGATACGAGTTTAAGTAGCGTTTGTAGTTTGTCCGGATCCGGAGCTTTGACAGCTATGTCATCGGCGTATAGTAATATGGACAGCATGACGTCATCTATTTGAATACCACAGTTAACGTCGTTAATTCTATGCGCCAAGTCATTGATGTATAATGAGAACATACTCTGGGATAAATTGCACCCCTGTTGTACCCCGGAATCAACACTGAACCATGGGGTGTGGTTGTTGTTTGCTCTAACAGTACACTTAATATCCTCATACAGGGACTGGATCGCTGACAGATATTTGCCGTTAACTCCATACCGGTGTAATTTATACCACAGAAGGTTTCGGTCGGTGGAGTCAAAAGCCTTCCGCATGTCGATGAAGCACACATATGTAACAGTGGATAAGTTGTTAACTTTCCTTGTATTTATAACTGAGTACAATGAGAAAATATGATCTTCACAGCTCCGTCCTTTGCAAAAACCGTTCTGTTCATCACATAATAGGTCAGAGGATCCCATCCATTTAGTTAATCTTACATTGAGTACATTACAATATGTTTTGCAGGGAAATGAGATAAGAGAAATTCCTCAATAATTCAACGGTACTCTTCTGTCATTAGAGTCGTGTTTATATATTAGGTTTATAAAACCACTGTTCCAGTCAGAAGGGACGAGACCTAACTCGAAACACCCATCACATATTTTATAAATCAGTTCTATTGCGGAGTTATTTTTCAGCACCTCTGCTGGTAGTTCATCTATGCCGGCCGCTTCGTGTAATTCTGAAGAATCTACAGCCTTTTTAACCTCCTACCTGGTAATGGGAATGTTTAACTCAGTTCCATCCACTGCCATGCCTTCCCAGACATTGTGTGAGACATAGTTAACGTCGTTTACTGCAACGTTTTCCTAATACAAATTTTCAAAGTCTTGTTTCCATTTATTTAAGACTAGTTTTATCCGAGTGGACTTGTACTGTATCATCAACGACCTCGCACGGTATTTCTTTGTTCCTGTTATTTGTCACACCAATATGACCTATTGATCTCCAGAAATCCCCGGGTGAAACCCCCACCATTTGATCCTGTAATTTTTGACGTTCTTGACGTTGATACTGGCGTTTAAATTTACGATTTAGTTTATCAAACATCCTTCGCTGAACACAAAAATCTTCTTTGAGGCGACGTTTCTTGGAACATTGGCCCTTACAGTTTAACCACAATTGTTCCTTCAGGCACACATTTTCCCATTGTGAATTTAAGATTTCATTGCAATATTGTTTATATTTAGACTTTTTGTGGGGTTGATAGTTGTTGTAAACTGGTAGCTTACTGTCTGTTTACATCTAGTGAGTGTTCAATCCTATGAATAGTCTCGTTGACCTTGACCTGAACTTACTCGTTTACAAGAAAGTCATCTGGGACTTTGTTTACATTGTGACGCGGTCGACCGTGACCCGCCTGTGTATTGGAATCTCCCACAATAAATATTCGCCCTTTAGTTTGGTTACAGTAGACTTGTTGTAGTAAAGTATCAAAAAATACAGTTCCATCAGTAGCATTAGAAGAGTTCATTGGGGGTAAGTAACACACGGCAATACACATTGAAAAGTCGTTATATTTATGTAAGTGTAAAGCGAAGCACTACTATATAGTCAAAGTCACCGTTTTGAAATAGAACTGTGCCCGGGGCTGTCATTTCCTGACAAAGGGGCAGTCACAGTATCTTACCTGTAACCACGTACTGATTTACCTGTGTATATCTACTGGACAGTCAATGTGCTGGATTAATTTACAGGATTACTTGCGCTCACACAAGGTGTTTAGATTAGGTACAGCCCATCAGAATCCCTGTGACCACAGTTGAATGATCAGTGGGTGGTCATTTCCCTTTTATTCTCAGGTATATGTAGATATCATAATATTTAAAAGAAAAAAAAATTAAACTTGAGGTTCCCTGTAGTACATGTGAGGCTTCATTGATTTGATTTTTTTTTTAAGTATATGTTGATCAACTTATATCTTTTTTCGTACATGTATATAAATCTTTGCACCCTCCAACCATGAATTTTGTCATCATTTAAACAAGTGGCAATTCATTACTGTACCACCAGACCAGGTGTATATACCTGCTACGTTGGTGTGGTACCAAGGGGAGGGGGTGGTGGTTTTCTTATTCAACCATCAGCATGTACACGTACCTGACGTGTATATATATATAACAATAAAATCAAAATGAGATTAACTCATAGTTTTTTCTTAAATTCCTATAAGAAGGCAACTTGAAATTAACAAACTTTAATTAAATACACGTCTTTAGTTTGATCTTTACCTTTTATCTATACAGTGCCATGCCATGATAAAAGATTTCTGGAAGTTTATCTTTTCTTGACTTGTTTGTATAAAACGAAGAAGAAAATGACTGTATTGATGTCGTGGAATAGAGAAACTATTCATAAAAAAAATACAAAAGTATAGGAAAATTTACCACATTTACCCATATCACATAACAGAAACTGTTCCTCCATCTTGACACTACAACATTGATATGAAATGTGATGTGAATTTAACTATGATAAAATGATGTACACTTAAACTTTTCCCTCTGACATAGTACAGCTATCCATAGATTTTCTATAATCACCCGAGATAATGTACATATTGAATGATTCTTTCTTTCTCTTTCAATTTTCATATCACAAAGGGAACCATTTCATTATAATCATTTAACTTTAGTAAACACTGTAGTGCACTGGAGTTAACACTGAAGTGAACTTAGTTCACTTCAATGTTTTGTCAAGTGCACTTCCTTGTTCACTACATGTGCACTACGAATTGCACTTGATACCAAGTTAAGTTTGCCCCCAACTGTAATTGCACAGTAAAACAATTCATCTCATTTTTTTTAAAACTTTAAGCCACATGTCCCGTTGTATATACTTATTGTGTTCAGGGGTGTATGTGCATATATATATTTATCCTGCAACTACCACACACATCAGCCGATAACTACTGTCAGGTAAAGCAGTGCTTTATCCGTCAATACGATTCACGTGAACTTTTTCCAATTCTGACGGGACTACTTTCAAGTTGACCTGATCATGCATGAACTTTGACCTTAAGGTGTTTGTCAACAACCATCAGCTGTTATCGTCTGCTACGACAAACCAGACAAATGTCACAACAATCTACATCATCAGAAGAAATGTAATTGGAATTTTGATCTTATCTATGATATTTTGTCATCTTGTATTGAGCTAGAAATGACGGGAAATGATGAAAATAACATTGTCTGTGATAACGAAACCACTGAAATCGTACCAGCCCGGCCCCAAGCCCCCGTGCCCTGTTCCCCACCCCGTGTGCAACGAAAACTCTCCCGTGTCACCTAGACCTGTTCGATTGGTTGATATTCCGGACGAATACGATGCAACATTAATGGAAAGTGGCAGAGATAGAAATAAATAAAATGGAGTTACAAAACATAGAAACGACAAAAAATGCCCGCCCCCCACTCAGTCTCCGTGTGTCGTGCGACCCCCTCCCCATCTCGGAAGGCTGATCCGGTAGAGCAGGACAAACAATTTGTTAGTTTGGAAAAGGAGGATGTAGAAGCTTTCATCGAAGGGCAAGAAAATAAAAACACTATGAAAAAGCTTTGCAAGACATAAAGCTAGTTAAAAGATATTTGGCTTTAACCTTTAGATTGCCGAATATACTGTTCCGCCAATTTGAAAGTTCAACAGCAATTTTTTTAGCTCACCTGGTCCGAAGGACCAAGGTGAGCTTATGCGATACCCTGGCGTCCGTCGTCCGTCCGTCCGTCCGTCCGTCAACAATTTGTTCAAACGACTTCTTCTTCTTAACC
>JAULCA010452723.1:0-10085 GCA_032360845.1 Crassadoma gigantea | reverse complement strand
CTGAGTTCATTTTTTTATATCCGATAATATGTTGGGTTAGGTGTTAATCCCGTCTTCTGACATGTCCAGGGTATGTTACTGGCGTGTGAGAAACTTTAATTTTAACGCTTTGACTTAAATACTGTGCTGGATAAGCCTGGTAAAATCGACATTAGCCTTATACCACAATTAAAAAGGAATACGGAAATCATCAGAATTTCTTGGAAGGAATATCTAGCATCAATAAAGGTGTATATCGCCCATGTTTGTTATCACATGTATCGCTTGAAATCCCCAGAATTCAAGGTCTCTTGGTCTGACTCTTAGACCTTGTTATATCCACACATTCCATTCAAAGTATCCGCCAATCGTTAAAGCGAAGTACGTGTAGTTATGTATTTATTCACGTGCGTTTTTTTATCATTCTGTAGTCAAGATATCAAATATAACTATTTAAAATAAAACAGTGCATAGCTCGCGTTTAACATCCGCTTTGAGAATGTCCTTGATAAATTGTTTTACTCCATGGTACATACTTTATTTGTATATATAACTCAGCGTCAGATGTTGGAGGAATAATAAATTCAGGCCCAAGGAACCTTCGTGAAATTTGTTTTCGTACATTTTATATTCTTCAATAATGCACATAAATATGTTTATCATTACCTAACTATCATCAAGACTTTCTGGGCTAGGCGGTTAGTGCCGTGAGTCGTGAGCTCGAGGTCGGATGATAAGGGTGGTCTCCCCTTTGCAAGATGTGTACGTGTAGTGTATGGGTGGGTTTTTTGGGAGGCTGCGGTATGTTCGTGTTTGTTTCCTTGTAATAGCCCAGAACTGATGCCGACTTTATAGTAATACCTCACTGAAACATACTGCCGAAGACAGCCAGAAGAACATCCCACCCGGTCACACTATACTGACAACAGGCGAACCAGTTGTCCCATTCCTTCATTGCTGAGCATTAAGCAGGAGTAGAAACTACCTTTTTGTACACCCAAAGCTTTCCTCACAATGGAGAACGCTAAACTAAAGGTCCAAAGTGAGGCATTGTTAAGGGTGATATTAGGAAGAAGAAGTTGTAAAGAAAAGAGAAAAGAGACACATTAAGTCGCCGCTTACGATCATGCAATTGGAGCAGCAGGTACAATTCTTACATTATATATATGGACTTTTGTATTTAAGTATCTCTCAATACCTCCAAAAGTTATTCACATTTTCCGAATTTAATATAATTTAGTATAATTTATTCCAACAGCGTTGATTTATATATTACAAAACAAAGTATAACCAAGATATAAAACACAAACAATCACAAATCACAATACTAGACTTGCCTTACTTTTATTTAGCTGGTATTGTAGGATTGCGTTCGAGTGAACTAACTTGAGATGAAAAATAGCTAAAGATAGGGGGAAATGCATAAAACAGTTATTGAACCGAAGATTTTGAGTTGTTTCTTATAGTCATGAAATACCTATATATAAATTTGCTTTTAAGTTGATAGTCACACTAAAAGGTTGAAGTATACTTACACGATGTATATGATTCAATTTGGAGCTAAACACAACTTTCCGATTTACTGTAACACTGATGTAATTGCTGGCAGTCCGTTTTCTTGACTGAGACCAATACTAACATTAAACACTGCCAAAGTAAATTGTAAAGATGTAGATGAAAGTACTTTCCCTTCGTCGATGAGGCACAAAGTGTCGGGAAGGCTTTTATTTCTTCAGATGAATGTAATCCTCCACAAATATATGCCGTGCTATTTTATACAGGTTATAGGCAGGTTTTCTGTCACTGCATTCTAGAATCTTGTTTGGGAACCCTTTCGACGTGTTTTGTTATTCTTTTGAACCGTAATATCACTGGTGTGTCCTTAGTAAATGTAAACGAACATACTGTGCAATAAAATACTTACTTGGTTTGCTTTCTTCTTCGACAAATTAAATTTAATATCAAAACAATGTTTAATTACTACATATATCTAGTGATCATAAAGAGTCCATTTCGTTTCCACTAGCGGTGTAAGTTTGTGCTACCCTCAGCGTACACCATGAATCCAATTGTTATCGTTTCATGTTATTTTGTAACCCAATCGACTGAAAATGATGACTGGAGTTGCAATTTCGTATATATAAAATAAGGAAAGCCACTTGGTTAAAATATTGCTGTCTCATAAACGTTGACTACGGATGAGCCATGTCAGAAACATCTTTTAAAAGTATTTCTATTCATGGAATTAAAAACGTGTTCAAAATAGTAACTATATAATAGCAAATATGTTAAGGTCACATATTATGTTATGTGCATATATATATATTTTTATAAAATAACATCTGCAAATTCTTTAGTTCGTCTGATAGATTTTTTATAAAGAGCTATGGCAGAAACCTGTCCTTACGGGAAAAAAATGTTGATGAATAAATGATTTTAAGTAGCGAAAATGCATGAAATAGATATATAACCAATTGAATATGATTTCTTTGAATTGTTGGGATATTTGGTATTTATAAAATAATACTGCAAATATAGCCATATTCACTATTTGAAAGTGACAGGGTTTCCCAGACTTAAAAAAATAATTTCAATACTTTCCCATCCGAGGACCAACTTTTGAATTAACTTTTTGATTCCGTGATGTAAGACGTAAAAACGAATCATATGGCGGAAAAGTGGTACGCCTTTGGGAAAGTGCTTAAAAGCATGAAAAACATGGTCGATCAAGTTTCTCAAAACTGTTACAGATGTTTCTTGGGTGTAAACAGTTTGTGCAGGAAAATTCATCGCGGAGGACATTCTCATTTGTTTTGAATGCAGGAAGAATGCAGCAAAAAGTAAGGAGCGAAGAAGAGTCATAACAGTGCACGGTTGGACGCGCGCTCTAGCGAATAATATTTTAGGGACTTTTAAATATTTGTACTGACAATATGTTCGTTATATAAGTGTTGCCTCCCCTGACACAGGAATCTTAGTCTTTCACGACACATCCATAATTACTGGTTTAGGAATGAATTTGATTCATTGTCGTGCCAGAATGACAGATACTTTTCTAGTCCTGTCATTTCAGCCGAGTGACACTAAAACGGACATAGCGACCTGGGATAAAGTCTTGGCCGCTTCTGTGTTGATGCTTCTGTAATTTTTAAACATGTTATTTAATTTCCGTCTAAAATGTTATCCACTTTGGATTAAAATAATAGTTTATGTGAAAGTTTATACATTGTTTCTAATTTAGACATAGAAACATTTTTTTAGCAAGTTTATAGATTGAATAACACCCTTCCGGAATTTAAGCATTCACTTTTTTGGTTTGAACGTGCTAATATTTGTTTGAATGTCTTCCTTTTTCAGCTTTCTTTTAAGTTTAAAGTGTTATTTGTGTAATCGTTTACCTGAATTTAAAACAGGTATTTCTGTATAACGCAACAAAACTAAAGACTTTCATTCTAATTTTTTTTAAGTGATAAATATACATGTACCGCTTTTTGAATGCTGTTATAGTGCAGTAAGTAACCAATCAGATTAATGAGGTGGCCATATTTTAACTGAACAGCGTTACTTCTGTGGCATCACAATTTTGTCAGTATTACAATATACAATACATTGAAGTGGTGTGTCACCGACACGGCGGCATTATGTTTGTTTGAGTGTACATCTTAAACATAAACTTAAACAAAAATCTACATACGGGAGACCGGCGCAAGTTCGGCCACCCCCGGTATTTTTGTTTTTGAGCTAATATTTATAACTTTAAGGACAGTAGCAGTATAGTTTGCAGGGCATTCAATAATAAAAAAATAGCGAGAAAAGCTCTATTGTAAAATTACTAAACAGATGAAAATTACTTGAGAGGGTAGAAAGAAAATCATGATTTCGCTTCTAGTTATGCGATCTTTCTGAAACGGAATTGCTATATTTTTACAGTCAAACGTGTAACACACTGACAGCTTCAAATGATAAAACATAAAAAGCCAAGCAAATTACTCACTTATTGAAATATCAGTTTGGTCCCCAACAGATTCGGCCAATGATACCGTGGCAAGTTGCGGTAAAATATATGACGTTGCATGCTTTATGACGTCATAATTAAGCAGATTCCAATGGGGCCGAACTTACCCGAATGCCTGTCTGCGTGCTGCCATACTTCCTAGAACGGACTTTGATACAAAAAAAAGGGGGGGAGGGGGGCAACCTGATTAATCGTATTATAGCTTGTGATTTCAGAGATCAACAAAAGCTACGCTCGTTTATGGCTTTGCCTTTTCATATAACACATATACTATCACACTTGTTAACATTTTTATTTCTACTGACTGCATATGTCAGGGGAGACAATTCCTATATCCATGTGACTACTGACTTTTAAAATGTCATACAAAAGATTGCACTTACTCTTAGTTCAGTTCGCATTAAACATAATCTCGTTTTGCTTTCATACCTCACAAGACATCATCTGATCGACCAGCCATTCGCCTTGGCAATGTGGTTAATATCAGTAAATATTCTAAATTATAGTTTTCTTTAAAGCTGAGGTCAGCGTCTGCGTAATAAGTCACAGCATATTGAAAAACAATCCTACGTAGACTTCATGTTTAAAAAAAATCATATTCATATGTTTATTCAATACGATTACAACAAATAACCTTTGGACACTTACCTTTTTTTTTTAATTCTTATTGCATGGTTTATATAGGTATATACCAAGTACCGTTTAACAGTTGAGTAAGTTTATCATATTGGTTGAAATGTCTACATGTTAAAAATGTGCATGGTTAATTCTCGACACAATATCCCTCTTATAAAACACAATTTTCTTACACACAATGCAATTAAATCTCTCCTTGACACCTTACTTAGTAACAAATTAAAATCCATGTTGCTTTTCAATTCCATACATTATTGATTTTGACTGGATGTATAATTTAAGTCAATTTCACGTGTAATTAAAACATTACATCAAGGCACCACTAGTAACTGTATAGGAGACAATACCAGGAATCACCCGTGTCGTAATACACAAGTCAAACACAAAATCAAATGTTCCTGAAAAGTAACAGTTTCTACGGTGTCAAGCACATCACAGTTTCGACAAATATCTCACAAACGTTTATATTACCGTTACATTAGTTTTCGTTCCTTATGAACGCACATTGACAATTCAGAGTTTTAACAAAACCATAAAAAATCCTGTTTTAGTGACAATTTAAGTTTCAGATTTTGCTAGTGTAGTTTAAAGGCTCTAAAGGTCACAAAGAAATCCTGGTATCACATTTACATTGTACATGTATAAAATAAAGCTAGGCTACTGAGCCTGTATTGTGTGTTTGACACATATTTAATAACAATAACGGTGTACAGTTTCAATCATATCAAAATTTATTATTATTCAATGTACACCATTTAATTTTCTTCTCGCATTTCACCCTTAACTTATTTGAGGTATCACTGAACATTGCGCATATATTCATATCCTTTATCGTACGTCGACTTAAACTTATCTAAAATAAAACAAAATATAGAAATCATAACATTTTATTGGAGTGGTGAAACCGTATTCACATTGGTCGTATTTGTTGATCTGCACAGATGTTGTAGTTATCTTTGCTTTATAAAGCCTTTGTAGAAGTTCTTTGAACGACCATTGCAGACGAACATCAGAAATGTTCCTTGTAGACGGGCAAGTATTTCAAAAATCACCAATAGCACTTTACGTCCGTCATGGCAGAAACTTATTCTCTCATCCAACTCATCTCCATGCTTGACTATATTTTAGCATTTACGAGAACGTTGGATTTATTAGATCTGTTAGCCGTTACGACTGATGTTGAAGAGGTAAAATGTATCAGCATAAAGAATATACACGAGGTTCCCACAAAATATCAAACATATGGGAACGATAAAAGCAAGCAGTTAAGTCAATGTGTGTGAAATGATACAAATACTGCCGCCAAACCACTGCTCTTCACGATCGGCAGTTAAAGCTGTCAAGCATGCTTTTGCATTGATTTTTAGCTCGCCTGCCCGAAGGGCAAGTGAGCTTATGCCGTGTTGCAGCGTCCGTCGTCCGGCCGTCGTCCGTCCGGCGTCAACTTTTACATTCAAACGACTTCTTCTCAATAACAAAAAGGCCCAGGGTACTGATATATGGCCTGTAGCATGCTGGGATAAAGGGCCACCAAATTTGTTTAAATGAATGACATTGACTCACTTTCAAGGTCACAGGGGTCAAATGTCTTAAAATCTTCAAACGACTTCTTCTCAATAACAAAAAAGCCCCGGATACTAATATTGTGCCTGTAGCATGCTGGGATGAAGGGCTACCAAGTTTGTTAAATTGAATGAACTTTTCCTGCATTCAAGGTCAACGGGGTCAAATGTCTTAAAATCTTCAAACGAATTCTTCCAATACAAAACGCCCATGGTACTGATATTGAGCCTGTAGTATGCTAGGATGACGGACTATTAAGTTTGTACAAATGAATGACCTTGAATGACCTTCACCTACTTTCAAAGTCACAAGTGTCAAATGTCTTAAAATCTTCAAACTACTTCTTGTCAATAACCGAAAGGCCCAGGGTACTGATATTGGGCCTGCAGCATGCTGGGATGAAAGGTTATCATGTTTGTTCAAACAAAATGTTTTTTTCAGGGTTTCAGGGGTCAAATATGTTAAAATCTTTTAACAACTTCCTTTCAATGACCAATAACTCTGAAATCATACTATTTGTGTAATTACGTAATTGGGAAATGGGCTTTCAAATTTGCAGAAATTGACAATGATCTGACAATGTCTTAGTTGTAACTGCAGAACAGGTGAGCGATTCAGGCCTATTGGGCTTCTTGTTTTTCTGAAAACTGCTTATGACAAGGATATGGAAATATCTGGTTTGTATTGGATTCAAAAACACCACATGAAGACATATCAACGATCTATATCAAGGGCGTTTTATCATTGGTCTCTTAGCGAAATCATTGCCAAAACGTTTTACAATCATGCTACATACCATTCCATCAGAGTTACAGTAACAGTGTCACACTGTTTACTCTAGAAGTAGAATAAACCGAGTGTGGCCTTTGTTAAACCCAAAAGATATTTTGATTTATAGTGAATTTCTTTGTTTGGAATACTTGACATTTACACTTTCTTCACTACCACACACGTACCGTATACAAAACTTAATCATCAAGACAGCTTCACTCTCTAAGAAAGACAGAATATATTTTGCGAAATTAAGAAGATCGGCCGAGATGAATTATACTGAGGATAAAAATCATGAAAATGACTGAATCCCTGTTTGACGCTTTCGTGTTGCATTCGTTGGCCTACAATGGGACAAATTGTGTCCTTTTGGCCGAGATTTTGTTTTCATATGATACTTCTTACCAGGACATGTAGCAAAACCTTACCTTTTTAAGTCCTTCGATTTCACTTTTAAAATTTGGCGTGCAGGTCGTTAATCGCTTTTGAGTCTATGTTGATTACTTATCCGATAAAAAAATGATTATGGTTCTAAGGTCCATATTATCATTGAATCCATAACCAAGAGCAGTGTCTTGTATTTAGACTGTTAACAACAACATAAGTGAAAAAATGTTTATGTGGAAGCGAATGAACCATCACCGCCGACATTTGGCATCCAAACAAAGTTCCCGTCCTGTCCAACAAAACTGCTAACATGAATGATTACAACATACTCAATGTTCGCTCATGGACAATACATAAACTTCATGTGAGAAATCCAATGTTACAATTTTAACCGGTTTAAAAATGTAATATTTAATATACATTAATATTTTTTCAAGTGCATCCAAGACGTCAAACTTGAACTCACGGTCAAAAAAAAAAACGCTGAGAGGACGTTTTGCCCTCTCAGCTCCATACTGGTCAAATTAGTGGGGTAAACGCTTACATGCAACGAATATGACTTGCCATTTTTGAACAAAATATTCTGATTTTAGATGCATCGTCTATATATTACCAATTCATAAAGGAACAGGCTTTTGTGAAATTTAGATAACAAAAATCACTGTGACGTGTAATGGTTCTGTGATTATCAAGGTTTTCTCATTAGTGATGATTTCACGACAGTTTGTAACGACATTTCCACCATATCCTCCAAATTATGACATACTATGATATAATTATTTTATGTGTTACTGACATAAGGAGGAGGAGGAGACTAATTTTGAATAGCAAATCTGAATTTCAAACACTTAGGATAATTAGAATTGATGAAGTAAGTCTAGTACTATAATCTAAAACTATATGCTCAAAATAGAAACGCGTTCCATTTTCTTTTTATAAAACTTAATTGAGCCCCAGGAGGGAAAACAATCGTTTCTTGAACCACTAGTAGGGCGGAAATAAGTTATTGAATAAATCTGATGTAGATTGTTCAATGTTCTTTTTCTTGTTTTTCTATAGCAGTTCCAATATCAGAATGACGTTGTAGTCCCTTTTGCATCTATTGCTTTATATTAAATGTTTACTCCGAAATAATAATAAATGCAAAATTCAAAACGGGGTCTATATAGTCATATTTACGTGCATATGCATATGAGTAAATCCTAATTGTAACAGTAAAGGGTGTTTCAACACAATAACTCATTATTGAATTTTTCTGACAAATGTTCTTTCTTCGATATTATTGTTGAAAAAGAGGTTTCTCGTGCCGTTTATAATGATATAAATTTTAAATGCGAAAACCTTTTTTTTCAAATACTTGTACAACAACTGCAACACCACCATTGCGTATTGATGAAAATCTATTTCTCTGCTCACAAATAGGGACATATCAGAAGTGTCATTTCCCCCGTCATATACTTCCACTGCGTTCGGCACAATAGTTTCAAACGTATCCATTGCAACTCTTTAATACTGAAATTAATGAAGAAGAGGAAAATGTTTCTACCAGAAACCTGAACCCAGGACATCTTATCTATCTGTTACGCCACCGAACGGACTTAAAAGCGAAAATTCATATCAGGATCTGAAGTTGTAAGTATTTTATCAGCGTTTCACATGTAAAATTAAAAATAAAGCAATTATTGTAAAGAATAAAGTTTTGTTGTAGAACAACGGGTAATGTGTCTGTTACAACCGCAGTGATGAGCCGGTAGATAGGTGTACATTGATATGTAGTGATCTTGTTGAGCTGTGTCTACTTCAGGAGAAACCTAAGACAGAGACATAGTATCTGGTTCAGACATTGAAATATGTAGTATTTGGTGTAGACTAGTTCCCTCTGTGGGGCCTTTCAATGCACCTCTGTTTAGGACAGCTTTGCCGTGTTATTGTTACAACATACAATAAGGATACGAAACCTTAAATGATGTTAGGCTTGGAAACCTATTACAATAATTTACACGAAATTAGAAATATTTGATGTGGCAATATCGCTGCAAAATACTGTAATATTTTAGGAGAATTATACATAATCATTATGGTTATATGCTAAGGTATGATGTAGGGATAATATTTCCTGTTCGTGTAAGAGGTGGCGTTCACTAGACTTTTATCTCCCAGAAATCACATTGTTTTACTGTTTATGTATACTGACTAAGGTCCTGAGTGATGTTGGCTTTCCATGTGAATTATTAGTGATGTAAGAAATTAAAGAAAGTAGAATGGTGAAAAACGATTACACTCTAGAAATCTAGAATTCCCCTGGTTCGATATGAGAAATTAAGGCTGATGAAGAAATATTTGCCCACTGTACTTCCATTGATGGTTAACATAAAATATTATTGTAATTATCATCAAAATAAAATATCTAAAATATTGAAACATAACCCTACCATAATATATGATAGAAAGGTGTAGCGATATATCGATGTATTAATATGAGCGTACCCAAGTAAAAAATTAAAACATTTTTTTTATTGTATGGTGCTAAAATATTTTCTTTTTCCGTATTATCTTTGAAGTTGTGTTAGTTTTGTTAATTATACACGTATGGCCTCTTAAATCTGTATAATAATTAGTCATTGATCTAATCAAACCATTACCGAGGCAAACATTGGTTTTTGGGTATATGATAGAATCGGAATATGAATGGAAAAAAGGGAAATGAAGTGAATTTAGTAATAAACTGTATTAC
>JAULCA010452701.1:0-10085 GCA_032360845.1 Crassadoma gigantea | reverse complement strand
ACACTGATAAAATATTCAACAACAAGGACGCCGTAAATAACCCTATTATTCAAGGGGAGTAACCCTAGTCATATAATTAATAGGGACAACGGTAAGTGATGATAGGTACCCCAACAATGCAGAAGGGCTACAACCCTGACACTCGAGTCAACAAGGGAAATGGTAGGTACCCCACCAATGCAGAAGGGCTACAACCCTGACACTCGAGTCAACAAGGGAAATGGTAGGTACCTCACCAATGCAGAAGGGCTACAACTCTGACACTCGATTTAACAAGAGAAATGGTAGGTAAGCCACGAAATGCAGAAGGGCTACAACTCTGCCACTCGAGTCAACAAGAGAAATGGTAGGTACCCCACGAAATGCAGAAGGGCTACAACTCTGACACTCGAATCAAGAATGAAAATGGTAGGTACTCCAACAATGCAGAATGTTTACAATACTGACTCTTAAGTCACCAAGGAAAATGGTGGTACCCCAACGATAGAGTAAGACCCCAATCTTTTCACTCGGCAATGTAAACAGTCGGTACATTTTTGATCACCTGATTAAAGTTCATTGATATCTATTATTATCTATTACTATTGTAGCCGTGGCCTCGTCTTTGAATTATTTCAAAAGAGTACCGCACTTATACAAAATACATGTATATTGTTTAACTAGCAAGAAATGCATTTTGTTTCCCGTATTTACAAAATCTTTGTTAAAAAAAGTGATAATAATCTACATTTATGATATCAGAAAGATATAAAAGTATTATTATTTTGTCATCATGGAATTGATCGTGTTTTTTTTTTGTTTATTTGGCAGAAATGGACCTGTGCACAGGCGCGTACGGTTATAGAATGAGTAATCCGGCCGGCCTCCTCTACCCACCAATAAAAGCTAGTCTCGAGGTAAATCACCATTTTGGAAACATTTTGTTTAGAATATCAAATTAGCGCAGCAATACCTCAAATATCCACAATGTAATCACGAGATATACATGTAGTATAATTGATTCCTATTCTTCCACCTCTTACCAAGATATTCGGTTAAGATTGACAATGACGTTGCAAATACACCAACAAATATAGCAAATGTTTAATTAAGAGGTTTTAAAACGCTCCAGTTTTTTAGAATATTGTTTATGTCCGTGAGGCGATGACGGATGCCGACTTTCCCTCGGGAAAGACAACCGATAGGCACCATGACGTCATAACGTTTGTCGTCAGGTAAATCCATAAAAAAGGCGTAAAAAATAGTTCTATTGTGTTGACTGTGCTAAATAAATTGTTTTGTTCTTATCGTAGGAGATATCAAATAAACAAAATATAACCGTTGCTGGATATAAAATAGAAATATTGCTTGCTTAGCGACTTTTTAAGACTGCTGTTTTTATGTTCAGAGTTCACAAAACTGTAATCATGCACGTCTGTTATGATATATATTATGTGAATATGTGTAGAGTATTGACACTGGCATGTTTATTTTAAGTATGGGAGAGAAAAAATCAAACATGGGAGTATGCCATGAATAGAGGAATCTTCACCTTCGGGTAAAATCTTGTCTTTCCAACACTGAGTGAAGCCTCCTTCTAGACAGCTAAACTATTCTCTCGGATTAAGATTTCCCTGTCTATGCTCAGCCCTCGGGTAAGAGTTTAGCTGCCCATTCCTCAGTGAAAACTCTTACCCGAGGGTTGCAATTTCTCTGTCCACAGACTACACCCGTGTAAGACTTATAGAATCTCTCAATCTCCTAAAGGTGAGATAGGGGAATTTCAACCCGAGGGAGAAGATTTATTTGTTGCCAAACACGAGGGTTTGTGAGATTCTTTTTCTCTTACCCTGTTATCCAATTATGAAGCATACATGTATAAATATTGTAATGTTAACGTTACAGGCTAAATTGACGTGACGTCATACCATTGTTATGGTAGGGGAATCTCCCCATCTCTGTTTGTTATCAAAAACACATATGGGGTGTACATAGCGTCATTCACTTTTAATGATGTCACAATGACCGATGACGCGTTTTAATGACGTCACAATTGAACACAAGCGAATTGGAATGAGGCTTTCTGCCGCTAGGGGGTGACAAGCTTATCTTTCCCGGCCAAAACAGGTGACACACCTGTAAAGGGTGGGAGAATAATATAATCTTACAGTTTAAACTAATTATATCTTAAAAACACAATTTCAATTTATATGCGGTATTGCTAACATATAAATGCAAGCGAAAACATAAATAATGTTATATTATAGATAAGACGAATAATCGGTCCTAAAATAATAACATAATTATAAAACAAAACAGTTCACGTAAAATCTGAAAAATGTATACGATTGATTGTCTTGTGTTCAAAATAGTTTTATTTAAAGTGTTATTTTTTATGTTTGTCGAAACAGGGTGGCGAGCATCCAGGTTGAATATATCTTATGACAATGGTTTTAACATAAACGTTGCATGGCATTGTTTTAGTATGTTCATTCTGATATTTTCAAAGGAATTTTGTCTACAATTTTCAGACAATATATGATTAAGCATTGAGCGTTGGACACGTGAAAAACTATTCTAACACTTTTTGAAGTCAAACTCTGTATAGCGTCGCGGTAAATGACATTCAATGCTACTTGAAAACATGTTGTTAATCCATATGATTAAAACTAAAATTCCTTCGAGGGCCAACTTGCATCTGGTGCGATAGGATACATGTATATTTACATTAGTTACATACATAATGTAATTGTGAAGCCGTTGGACAAACTACGTGGCTACTTTTGTTTGTACCGCACTAAACAATTAATCTAACAAAGATACCACTTCAAATCAAAATTTTGAATCATTTTAACTTTCAGATATTCAACAAAACATCTATGGAGGAGATACGAGCCAAATCAAAGTTATTGACGGCCTACCTGGAATACCGTATTGTAGAAAAGTATGGACAGACCAATGGGATAGCAGAAAGGACTCTAGAGCCAATAGACGGAGACTTTCAACATGTACATGTACACATTTTCACCCCCTCTGATCCAGAGCAGCGTGGTGCCCAACTGTCTCTCTCATTTTCTGTCGACATTTCTTACGTCTTCAAAGAGCTCGAAAAAAGGGGAGTAATTGTAAGTTAAGGTGGATTTTGTTGCTAATATCTTCATTTTTAAAATGTTGATACAAGTATGTTGATTCAATGCAGAAAGAAGTATTACAACCATATAGGTATAGGATATGTGACATTTTGACACAAACTAACGAATACACGATCGAATTAGCACCAGTAACACACTGACCAGACTATCGTCACCAGGCCAATATCGATATCATTCTGCTTCGACATGTGCTTTTAGCTGTCAAAACAAACACTCGTAGACCCGGTTCCGTGTGATTGCGCAGCCGCAACCCAAGCCTCGCGGTATATTTTACTCCACTCTCTGAACAATACAATCTGCGTGTTTTTGCGAGATCTGCGGGAGTTGCCAATCTCTGTAATATAATCATACGTCTCTGGTTTTCTTAAGCATTTTTACACTTGCGCTATTTATAAATATACGATGTACTCCTGGTTAACTTGTTACGTAATCAATCGATAAATATGTCATAGGGTTATTATCAAACATTATGAAACATTGAATTATAGATATCATGTTTTTTATCTACTTACAGTGTTTTCTACTTAATCTCATGATGTTTGTTGTTGGTTCGTTTAATATCATGTGGTTAAACAAACCAACTACTTCTAATTTTAAATTCTTAATATAAGACAGCCATAGTTTGAAAAAGAGACCAGTCGGTCTGGAAATGTTGCGGCACGTTTAATACAACATTCTTTGTGTATAAAGTAAATGTTCGGTCTTATTGAACTTGCCATATAATGTTTGACTCTATTTCAGTGTGACGAGAGGAAACCATCGGTGATCCGAGTGTCTCCGGCCCCTTTGTACTGTTCATTCCAGGACGTTCATCGCTTCATGGAGTACCTCGACCAGGCCCTAAAAGCTGCCACTATCACAGCTGCGTTAGACAAGAAATAGATTTTTCTTAAGCAAAAACAGAAATGAGACAGTGGCATTTACTGTGCTAACAAACATTTCCAGTGTGTGTCTATATCTAGAAATATATCAATTAGGTTATAGTTATCATATACAAGCGGAAAAAGACACTACCTGCTACAATTTTGTTTCCGAAGACAGATTTCAATGAAGACTGTTTTATTCCAAAGTGTCACAGGAATACCCGGCCATTTTTTACCATGGGTACAACAGATACAAAGTGAATCCTGTTCTGTTAGACGATACGCACGCATTAAATTGCAATTGTCAGTCATCATAAGACATCTATGGTGGAAGCGTGATATTCCGAGGAAGATTTGACTATCGAATCAACAATCCAGTATCATGTTTCAAATAAATCTCTTCAATTCTTTAACTTCACCTACTTATGGCTAACGTGGACGGCGTAACACTAAGTTGTACGAAACGCGGAACAATTTCGAATTTCTGATCGTTAACATTTTCTTTTTGATAGGGTTAGGGTACATTTCCTGTTTCCCCTAAATTAGCGTGTTAATTTACATAGTACAGATGTCATTGATGGTATATATGGCATTGCCGATCCGTTGGCATCGTCAGCCGAGTCCGTCCTTCACTGAATGTTTCAACCCCTTACTCGGAACACTCTCTGGATGGTGGGTCCACAGTGGTGATCAGTCACTGTGCTCCAACGGTCAACTTCCAGGAACGTTCCTCCCTCTTCATCCACACCCAACTGGGGGCACGTTCAGCTGCTTCGGCGAACCTCTGTACTGCTCCTTTCCTCTCCGTTCCCCTAACTCCAAGTGCGCTGAACATTTTCAACACCGATTGTGCAGGGAAACCCCTGCATTCTACCACCACAGGGAAGTTCCATGTCTGCCATCCTTACTCCCAACACTCTACCAACAAGTCCTCGTACTTAGCACGTTTCCTCTCATTTGCTTGCGCACACCTTTTCCCCCAAGGCACAATCTACCACTATCAAATTCTTTTCCCTTAGACACAGTACAATGTCTCGCCTAAGAACCGTTTGGACGATGTCAGGAAAAGATAATCTTCTAATCAGATTAACTTCCATGGTCCAACCGTCTGCCCTTTCCATTAACCCTTCTTACCTTTCCTGTTGTTCCATGTATTGTTATACTCTGGCCTTCCTTCACGAAGTTGCTGGTAAGAGCCTTCTGTCTGTCTACTTTCCTCTTGATCTTCCTTTCTTTTTGCAATGCATCTACAAGCTCACGTAGTTCTTCATTATGCCTCCACGTGTAACGGCCTTTGTGTTAATGCCGTCTGGCAGCTTGTCAGCACATGGTCCAAGGTCACTCTTTTGACGCACAGAACACATGCTGGGTCTGGTACCAATCCCCATATATGAAGATTAACTGTTGATGGTAGGACATCATAGACTGAGGACAATGTGAAGTTTAGCTGAGCTGTTGGATATCGCCAGATGTCTTTCCAAGTCAGTTGTCGTTCTTCTGTGTCACATCTTGTCGATGCGCCCTGGTAGCCCATCTCAACAGCTTTTGTCTTCATTCCCTCCTCTTCCTTAGCTCTTATCTCACTCTGTACCAGTTCCCTTGTCTCTATCTGGAGTTTGCCGTTTTCCACTGTAGTCCGTGCATTGTTCCCAGACCCTGTCTTCCTTGACAAATCGTCCCGACTATGTCTTTGTGTATGAACCTGCTTTTTGCGACCTCCACAACCCTGCTTGCTGACCACTTGCTCCCTGTCTTCACTTGAACGCCTGCCTTCCTGACTCTCACATCCTCTGCTTAGGCGTGATGCTGAGTCTGGTCTTTCCTAACTTACGTACTCCTCTACTAGTAAAGTAATTTGTAACTATAGCTTAGACGTTCTGCTGAACAACCCTATGCTGGAGAACGATGATGCAGGCACACCTAGCCAGCGCCGAAGATGTCTAGTGATGATCCTTTCTACGTCTTCTACTATTGTGATGCCCATCTCATACAACATCAGTGGCCATGTTAGCCGGGGGAGCAGGCCAGGATGGAATATCCAGGCCTTGAACTTATTGGGTAGTCCCGTCTTGTCAATGTTCCTCATCCCCTCTGACGTCTGCTGTTCTAGTCGTTTGGTGCTGCTGGCGTCGCGAAGGCTGTCGTCGTACCATTTCCCCAGATACTTGATAGGGTTGCCAACTATCGATGGGATAGTCTCATCTTGTACTTTCAGCTGGAACTGTTGAGTTATCTTTCCCTTCCGAATGGTGAGGCACTTGACTTCTGTGGTTTGAAGGGCATCCTCGTCCATGTTACCGTCTCCTTAAAAGCATTCAGTACCCACCGCGCTTGGAATTGTGTTCCAGTCGTAATGGTTAGGTCGTCCATACATCATTGGTAGTTGCCTGATGTTTGTTCCGGTCTTTGGGCGACTTGTCTCCCTCTCTCCTGCCTTTATCAGCATGTCCATCCCCCCATCAAGGCGAGGATGACTGATATAGTGCACAGTCACTATACCCTTCTCCAGTCTCTGCCACGAAGTCTTGAAGTCTCACACAGAGAATCGAACATGTATAAATTGATTTGGTACTCAAGATCTACAGCTTACTCCAAATATCATGATCCGTTATATTACAACACAGGGTTTCCAAATATGCAGGGTGATGAAGAATATGGACAAGTAGTATGGCCGCCATCAGGATCTTGCAGAGAAATAGTCTATATCTTTGTGTGAAGTTCGATGTAGTTGACTATGCTCAACAGAGTGCTTTGCGGTTTCTCTATGTACTATTTTAATGGTCTCCATGTAAATTTTTCGTCTGTTCATATTTTGTCTTAGTTGAATCTAAACTGAGTTCAAATTAAAGTTTTGTTGACACTTCGATCGGTATTTTCATGTTTCTTCGGAATCTGTAATTATCTTAAAATTCACATTCTGATAGTCTAGGTCTTTCGCTAATACGATAATTTCGAAAAGCTTTCCTGGTCTTAAATTTTATAATATTTATTCACTATTGTCCATTATCAGCTGGGCCATATTTATATGGAGTTTCAGAACAAACATATGCGGAGGATTTATTCAAAATTTGTGTAAAATTGACCACTGAGCTCTTTTAACTGAAAATCTTAGACACAATTGGTTTAGAATCACTGTAAGAACTGATAGTCCGAGTTATTTCTTAATCTACTTTCAGTGGCATGTTAGCTTCGACGAACTTCGTGTATAGGATATTATCTCTGTAACTGGCATCCAACCCATTGTTTCCAAATCTAACTTTCATCAATTGTCGAGATTCCAAATGTTTTCACTATCCAAAACATTAAGAACTTTCTAAAGTCTCAAATCTATAGTTTCCAAAGTCACAGCAACAGTCTCAGTAGAAGTATCTTGCAGTGTTTGTTATAGAGAGGAACATCGGCACATAATGTACAGTACGGAATGGTTGCTCCACAAATTCTTAATAATGTTTCCATGTTGCATTATGCTGAAGTGTTGTACTGTCGATGACCGTAGTTACGACTACATCTTCTTTGAGAATTGAACAAAGGCCAAGAAGTTTGTTAGTGTAAGCCTGGGTACTAAGGGTAGGGGCTCTTGATAGGCTGATAAACTCTCACTACAATATGTACATAAAAACCCACTTAAATATCTTAAAATTGTTTGTGGTATATATCATGATCATATTGTCTCAAATATCTGTTTTCCTGGCTCCACTCTGCGTCGCCAGGAAAACTCAATTTGCGACAGCAGAATCATGATATACCGAAGTAAATTTCAAATACAGCAGGGCTTTCCCCTGATTTTACGATGAGGAAGTGGTCATCTTGAATAAAGAAAAATCACAACAAAATGGCCTTAAGTTGAGTAAACACAACAAATATCTGAAAATAAGAGGATTTAACCATTTATTGCCACAGCTTAAGATACAATATTGTATAATGGATCAACAACACTAAGTTGCCCAACATTGAATGTTAAATGGAATGATATCAGATATAAATAAAGTATCTAAAACAAAACTTTTTTCCTCAAAGAATAAAACTGAGATCAACACAGAAGAAAAACAAATACAACAAATGAATTAAGATTGACGTAGAGACAAGAATTAGTTTAATTGTAACAATGAGATTCATTAGTAACACTATCACAGAAGAGACTGAAGTGTGTTTATCCACGCTAGAGAAGTCATTAAAGGCTAATTCCCTTTCTGGGCCAGCTAGTTCCTATTCCTAATTGTACCATATATCCATTCATATAAAATTGAATCTACTACATGTAGGCCCAAGGGGGTTTCAAACTAAATAACACATCAAACCAATGGCAATGCTATCTGTATCAACAAAAGTCAAAAAAAGTTATTTAAATTCATTAATTTTACTTATCACAATTTCTGGTCAAAAAAAGTTATTTAAATTCATTAATTTTACTTATCACAATTTCTGGTCAAAAAAAGTTATTTAAATTCATTAATTTTTCTTATCACAATTTCTGATTTTACTAAGTAGATTAACTCTTTCAACACTGTAGACCATAATGAACTCATCCATATCAATGTATGGTAGAGTCTACTAAAGTTACATAGGGGTGAAAGGGTTAAATTTTTTAATTTGTGAACAGTGTATCACAGTCTTCATCTTTCATCTCTGTCAATATTGCTTCCTCTGGTTCATACAACCACATATTCACCTAAATAAAAGTCTGTAATTAATAAACTGGCAGACAATACCTATGAAGCCATTATTGTGACATTAAATATTTACTGATGGTCGGAAATAACACGCTTTAAGTAGATATTCACATAAATTCTCACAGAGCCTCGTTAAAATCAAATTTTCTAGAATAAAACTCATTTGAGATTATAAATTTACAAAACACTTTACACAAATCTTACATTGAACAACACATTAGATTATGAACACAACCTTTATCACAATATCTGAACAACCACGACAATAAATACCGTAAAATCACTTATTTCCGTACTCTTCATCCATGAATTCATAGGTCCATGAAATTATTACAAGTTTTGATATAAAGCAATTCTCCTTATGACTGGGTACATGTACTTGCAATCCAGGAATTTCATATTCCCATGAAGTATTGTTTTGCTAGCAAAGCACGGAAGTTGGCCCCATGAAAGGATCTGATTTCACTGTATGCTAACAAATGTCTGTCAAATATGAATACTTAAAATATTCCATACAAAAATATTTGCATAATTCAAAACTTAACTAAGCAGACCTAAACACGATAGCAAATCATCTGGAGTAGATTGGTCCATTTCTCCCAAATCATTCATATTTTATTTTTTAAAAACTATCACCATTCTTGGAAATAATTACATATTTCTTATTTCTGATTATAGAAACAACTTATTATCAGTAATCATGGCATCAGAACGAAATATATTGGCCTGGACAATGAAATCATGTCCCAGATTTTACCCACATGTTGGTAACATGCATACTTCCCAAATTTTTTGAAATTTCATTAGGGGAGATTAGGTGCTCAGATTTAACCCTTTCAACACTGCAGACCATAATGGACTCATCCATATCCATACATGGGAGAGTCTACTAAAGTTACATAGGTGCCCAGATTTAAAAGCATACTGGTAGGTAAAATGTGGGTATAAACACCCTAGGAAAATAACACTTTAAAATGGCAACTTTTATGCTTTTCTTTCAGCTGAAAACATCAGATCTTAGAAAATAAGAATAGTTTAGCAAATTCGATGGTTAAAAACGCTCAATTTTAGGGTCCAAAATTGGGAGTCTCCCTCTAAAAAAGGGAGAGTGGGCAAGCATGTTCATCAAATGTTTACCATCCCCTTGCAAGTTTTTGTGACCAAATTCATTAACGTACCTTTCTTGCAATTTTCCAGCTTAAATATTTTGAATAAGTATTTTCTTTTTTATTGTACTGACACTGTTACATAGTAAAAGATTAAGTCACAACAGATTTAAAATGAATTTACTTTTGAACAAAAGGGCATAGTAATATCAACTTTTTACTAGTCCTTCATTGTAACCCTTCGAAACAGATCTTCACAGAAAAGAATGTATACTGCTTGTTTCCAGCATAAATATTCTTACAGTTTTTTTCAAG
>JAULCA010452668.1:0-10086 GCA_032360845.1 Crassadoma gigantea | reverse complement strand
GGATATTACACACTTGTGACATCACAGCTAGATAGGTCACTATCTAGGATGAATGACATTTGGGTACAGGTATGCATTCCATGAAATCACTATTATCTCGAAAATGATACAATATTTTCAACTAATTTCTTCACAGTACTTTATTTTACAACTTAATCTAACAATTAGTAACCATAACAAAAATCAATAAGGGTACACTTTAATAGATATACAACCTGTCCACAGTTGGTGGTCCACACTTAACTATCTGGTGGTGTTGATACCACACCTCATCACTATGATGTTACGTATTACAGACAGTATTTGGGTGTTATTGTTGATATTTTTATTTATTTTCAGTTGTCGCTGAAAGTGATCATTTTTAGCTCACCTGCCTAAAGGGCAAGTGAGCTATATGCCACGGTGCAGTGTCAGTTGTCAACTTCTTCTTTGAACGACTTATAAAGAACTACTTGTCATATTTTGACCAAAGTTGTCCTAAAGCATTGTTGGCAGATGGGGGTTCAGATTTGTTCATGAAAACATCCTAGTCCCCTGGGGGCTACGGGGTGGGGCCAAAATGGGGAAGTTAGACAATTTTATTCTTAAAAAGTATGAGCTAGATAGCTTTGATATTTCATTATATCACATCCTTGACATGTGGATTTTAAATTGCTAAAATCAGACCTCTGGGTCAGTATGTGGGGGCCACACCCGAAGGTCAAATTTCAATGTATGCTATAATGGATATTCAGCTTTAAAATCTTCTTCTTGAAATGTACAAGCAAGATAGCTTTGATATTTCATTTATATCATGTCCTTGATATATAGATTTTTTAATTGTGAAAATCAGGCCCCTCGGTCAGTATATGGGGCCAGCCCTTGGGGTCTTTTCCAACCCATCAGGGCCTAGTTTCTGGGTTATATCTTTGAAACTGTTGAGATCCCTGCCCCACAACCATATATAGCATTGTTGGGCATCAATAAATAAAGCTAATATAATCAAACCAGGTGAGCAATACAGGCCATCTGGGCCTCTTGTTTAAATCTTGATACTGGTACTATAAGTTTTCTCTTCGCCTGTGTCCATACCCATTTTGTCATGCCTCAAGATATTAAGCTCAGACTTGGAACTGTGCCTTTTTAATAACATGTTACAGATAAGGTTCAAGGTTGTTTTCATCCCCCGCTTTCAGTGAAACGGGGGATATTAATTTGGGTTTGTCTGTCTGTTCGTCTGTCATATTGCTTTGTTCTGTGCAAAAACTGCAACAAATGTTAACGGATTTTCATCAAACTTTTTTTTTGGGGGGGAAGGGATTTTTTTTCTACCATAACATTTCAATACTTTAAGTTACAAGGTACATTACAGCAACTTTTGAATAATCCAATTTTACAAAAAAAAAATTCATTAAAATGACCTTGACCTACTTTCAAGGTCACAGGGGTCAAATTTGTTAAAAACTTTAACAATATTCTTCTCATGTTCCACAAGGCCCAGGGTCATGATATTATACCAGATGGTTACCTGGGATAGAGTGCGATAAAGTTTTCTCATTAAAATGACCTTGACCTACTTTCAAGGTCACATGGGTCAAATATGTTTAAAACTGAAACAATTTTCTTCTCAAGTTCCATAAGGCATAGGGTTATGATATTTGCGCAGTAGGTACCAGGGATTGAGTGCTATAAACTTTCCTCATTAAAATGACTTTGACCTACTTTCAAGGTCACATGGGTCAAATATGTTAAAATCTTTGACAATCTTCTCAAGTTCCATTAGGCCCAGAGCATTTTATTTGGCAAATACGTACAAGGAATAGAGTGCTATAGAGTTTCTTCATTAAAATGACCATGACCTACTTTCAAGGTCACAGGGGTCAAATATGATAATATCTTTAACAATCTTCTTCTCAAGTTCCATAAGCCCCAATTTCATCATATTTAGCCAATAGGTACCAGGGATAGAGTGCTATAAAGTTACTTCATTAGAATGACCTTGACCTACTTTCAAGGTCACAGGGGTCAGGTATTTTTAGAATTTTACCAATCTTCTTCTCAAGTTCCATTAGGCCCGGAATCATAATATTTGCCCAGTAGGTCCCTGGGATGAAGTGTTATAAAGTGTCCTCATTCAAATGACCTTGACCTAGTTTCAAGGTCACAGTGGTCAAATATGTTAAAAACTTAAACAATCTTCTTCTCCAGTTCCATAGGCCATAGGGTCATGATATTTGGGCAGTAGGTACAAGGGATAGAGTGCTATAAAGTTTCCTCATTGAAATGACATTGACCTACTTTCAAGGACACAGGGGTCAAATATGTTTAAAACTTTTAAAAATAATTTTGTCAAGTTCTGTAAGGCCCAGGGTCATGATATTTTGCCAGTAGGTCTCTAGGATACAGTACTATAAATTGTCTTATTAAAATGACATTGACCTACTTTCAAGGACACAGGGGTCAAATATGTTTAAAACTTTAAAAATCATCTTCTCAAGTTCCATAAGGCCCAGGGTCATGATATTTTGCCAGTAGGTCTCTGGGATACAGTAATATAGTGTTTCTTATTAAAATGACCTTGATCTACTTTCAAGGTCACAGGGGTCAAATATGTTAAAAATTTAAACAATCTTTTTCTCAAGTTCCATAGGCCATAGGGTCATGATATTTGGGCAGTAGGTACCAGGGATTGAGTGCTATAGAGTTTCCTCATTAAAATGACCTTGACCTACTTTCAAGGTCACAGTGGTCAAATATGTTTAAAACTGAAACAATCTTCTCAAGTTCCATATAGGTTTAAAACTTTAGGCAATGATATCCTAAGATTCATTTTGTCTAGAGTCATGATACTTTGGTCTGTCATGTAGACCAGCTGTGAATCATTTTCTTTGTAAAAGTGATGTGGTCAAATGTCAACTTGAAAGTGCTAGCTAGAGTCAAAAGTCAACATGGGTAAACAGCTTCAAAATTAAAAGTTTTGAAATTTCAAGCAGCAATAATATAACAAGCTGTTAAGAGATGTTAAAATGCCTTGTGTTCTAGTTGCCAAATTTAGTCTGAAGTTACCTACATGACAGTTTCATGTAATAAAAGAAACAGGTAAGCAATACAGGCCCTCTGGGCCTCTTGTTTTTATATAGGCCAGGAAATCCCGCCAAATATGAATCCGTCAACTAATAGGCAGAATCTGTTTAGCAGTTTTTTTTACCTAGGCCAGGAAATCCCACCCTAAGAATCCGTCAACTAATAGTCGGAATTCGCCAAGCAAATATTTTTACCTAGACCTGGAAACCCTGCCAAATAAAATTCGCCATTAATTCTGCTAAGCTAGCATTTTTAGCGGGATCCAGGTGAAGTCTTAATGGCAGAAATATTACAACAAATATAGATTGAGTCTGCCAAAAATCCACCAATGAATAATAATCATCTGTGCAAAACTCAGCCAAAATCCTAGAAGAAAATCCCATTTTGCACAACATCATGTTAAAAGATATACAAAACTATCTTATGAGAAAGTCATGTTTTTATAATCTTTTAGGTTCATAGACCTGTTTGTCTTAGCAGCTTAAAATTCATGATTGTATTCAACCAAAAATGATTTCAAAAATTTGTGTGAATTTCAGATATAATGATTTATTTGCTTTGTCATGGAAATTTTAATAATCTCCTTTCTTTTCAGTATTTAACAGTTCAGTCCTTCAAATTCTTTTTCACCCTCTTACAAGCATAGCTCACTTGCACATAATTTAGGGGGACTTTTCCAACTTCTTTGTCTTGTTTCTTTCACCAGACAACCAGCTGCTGGTAGATAGTCTGTAAAAGAAAAATTGTAATAAGATTTTCAACATCAGCAAGCTGAAATGGTTAAAATAAAATAACATTGCAAGCATTATAAATAAATAACTACCTAATATACTGGTTTAGCATTCGAGGTCATCATACATGTTCACCAGATCTGTTGTATATGGAATGAAAGTATTGCTTTTGAAACACCATGTGGAAATGCAGATTATAGTCATTCTACTAAGTGCATATTCTCAACAGCACATGTTGAAATAGTCGCATCCATATGCAATGTGCTTCCTTTTTCTTTCAAAGGGTTTATTGTTAGGACCATAATAAATTTGTGAAAAGGGCCAAATTCTGTATAATATCATTCTACATGAATGTAGAAGCCTGCATACCCATTTCAAGAAAAAATCTGTAGAAAAATCACACTCCTCACTTTGATATTGGTATTATTATTATGTGTGTAACTTTATAGATCCACAATAGAAGAGTTCAATTTCAATATAAATTATAAACTTATATCTACTGTCAGAATAACTAATCAATGTTTTATTTCAAAAGAAAAATGATCATTTCGACAGCAAAATGAAATCTTCTCGAATTTTTCTAACACGCTGATATAAATAACAATAAATAAATCTATTCATTTATTACTTTATCAATTTGTATTAATATGTTTTTCTATGTTTCCACATCAATCTAATTTTGATTAATACAGAGATGTATCTGTGATTAATATAGGGCATCTCACTTCCGGTTGAGATAACATAATAAACGATCGAAAACAGCTTGATCAGTTATTATGATATATCGGTTATTATAATATTTTTCTGTGGCAAATAGGATATCATAATAAGGGGGTTCCACTGTACTGAAATAAAAAAATGTTCACCTTGAAATTTTCAGCCCTGCACCTCCATGCAATCATTTTTAGTAAACATAAATTAGATGCATGTTGATTTTCAGTTAACTCCAGAAAATCTGCTATTAAAAAAATTCTAAGTTTGAGAACCCACCAAAGAAACAAAAAATTGAAATCCCGCCATGAAAAATTTCAAAGTGTACAATTCCGCCAAAAACCCGCTAAGTGAAAATTATCAGGCGGACTTTTAGACAGATTAGACTTTTTCTGGTTAGCGAAATATAGACAGGATTTTCCTATTTTCCATGTACGCCTTTGAATTTCCCATTTTCAGCAGTTTTTGCCATTAATCCTAGCGTAGTCTAGGCGGAATCCCTTTGGTACAGGTAATACAACACATACAACCAGATATACACTCTCTTACCTCAAAGTTAGGTTCTGTCTTTTGTCATTCAAATATTACAACAGATACAACCAGATATACACCATTGAACCTCATATCCTGGTTCTATCTGTTGTCATTTCAATATTACAACAGATACAACCAGATAGACACCATTGAACCTCATAATCTGGTTCTATCTGTTGTCATTCCAATATTACAACAGATACCACTAGATATACACCATCCCACCTCATAATCTAGTTCTATCTGTTGTCACTCCAATATAACAACAGATATAACCAGATATACACTCTCTTACTTCGAGATTAGGTTCTGTCTTTTGTCATTCCAATATTACAACAGATACAACCAGATATACACCATCACACCTCATAATCTGGTTCTATCTGTTGTCATTTCAATATTACATTAGATACAACTAGATATACACCATCCCACCTCATAATCTGGTTCTATCTGTTGTCATTTCAATATTACAACAGATACAACCAGATATACACCATCTCACCTCATAATCTGGTTCTATCTGTTGTCACTCCAATATTACAACATATACCACCAGATATACACCATCACACCCCATAATCTGGTTCTATCTGTTGTCATTTCAATATTACAACAGATACAACCAGATATACACCATCACACCTCATAATCTGGTTCTATCTGTTGTCATTCCAATATTACAACAGATACCACTAGATATACACCATCCCACCTCATAATCTAGTTCTATCTGTTGTCACTCCAATATAACAACAGATATAACCAGATATACACTCTCTTACTTCGAGATTAGGTTCTGTCTTTTGTCATTCCAATATTACAACAGATACAACCAGGTATACACCATCCAACCACATAATCTGGTTCTATCTGTTGTCATTCCAATATTACAACAGATACAACCATATATGGCCCAGAATTTAATGTCAAGGAATTTTTGTTACACCCCAATTGCAAAATGTCAATATTTTCAGAGTGAATGAAAACATTATATGTCTACTGCATATTGTTGTGCTATGATATAGAAGACTTTACTTAAAGTGAAAAGATAATTTCCTTCTTCAAAGACGAGAAAAAACCCTTCAAAATTGGTGAAAATTCATGGTGTAACATTGACACGATCAGCTTTTCAACTCTTCAAATAACATTTCCTCATAGGAAACTAAAATAATTTATACATACATTAAAGACACTTGCATTAACTTCCATAATGGTTTATGAAAATTAAGTCAGCTGAATTATACAATAATGTTAGATTTGGATGTAACATTGACACCATATATAAAGTGCGAATTTTCATGAAAAGCTAGCTTGGTGGTGTTGTACATGCTAATAATGTACAGCTAAGCTTATTTGTCCAAAGAACATGAGCACAAATTTTCTATAAAGTGAAAAGAAAGATGAGATGAGAAAAAGAGAAAAATAAATTAAAGAAGAAAGAAGTACCAACGGCTTGCTACTCATTTCTTATTTTTAATTTGGGGGCTCTCAAAATGTAAAAAAAAAATTGTATTGTTTGTGGCAGTCACATGGGAGTTAAAATCAACATATTCACATGTCTTCCTATTAGTACTTGTTTCATAAAATGCGCTGTCCAAGCTTCAGCGAGATAACAGTTAAATGACAACCCATGCTTAAATCATTCGGAATCCATTATGTCTAGTTAAACAACAAAAGATTGATGACAAATTTCTTATTCCATGTATTCACGTTCAAATGACTTTGGCAGTAACTTCAACTATGGCGGCTTTGTTCTAACCGCGTCACTCAATGAGCACTGTGTAAATGCACGTACATGACAACCATTGTTATGAATAGAAAAGATTGAAGGGCTTCTCACATTTCGTAATTTAAAAATCTAAAAACCGTGATAGGCAAAAATAGTGGTGTTAATGACTCCGTATTTTGTAAATTTACTCATATATTGATGTAGATTCACTGGAACTGTATTGTCTTAGCAACAACGGCTCATGTAGTGACCATCGTGGCAACCTGCTTTGACTTTTTTTATGCGTAATTCATCATTAACACATTTAAAAAAATGTAAATATAAGAATTTACCTTCATAGAATGTTTGTTGCCAACTGTGTTCATACTACTGTATACATTGTCAAAATGAAGGTCAATCCTTAATTTTTTTAAGCTTTTGTCCAGTTACTCGACAGTATTCTATTGATGGAAAAAAAATCTCCTTTTGGACGTTGATGGAGTTTGTACCGCACATTAATATTCAAAATTCAATAAGCATTATCCGAAAAAATATAATTAAAACAGGCAACATTCCAGCAAATATAATGTTTCATCCGAGATTTGCAGGCAAGGGCCTATTACAATTATATTGACTATATATATCATGATTGTACAGACTTCAGCCGGTCATATATACTAATCCTATAGGTGAACTTGGACAAGGTCAAAGAATCCACATATTACATACACTTGTGTTTATTTTGAAATATATCCATAAAACTCATGCTGTCAGTCAAAAATATGTCCCCATGAAGATAATAAACAACTCACTGAGATATTTAATTAACAAATAAAAAAACCCAGCTGTGTGGACATAGAGGTCTGAAAAAAAAAACTGAAACAAAACTTTATTTTTAATACATTCCTATTATTTATATCAATAGTCTTTGAATTTATGTAATATATGCCATTTACTATATTAAATCAATAAAGATAGAAACTGTAAATAGATCCAGACAACTAAACTTGTTCATAATATATACACATGTGCTTACTCACCATTAAATTTATAACAAATCCTGGACCCTTGCATGGTAATGTCGGGAGGTGCAACAATCCCAAGAACATCCTCCACCAGGACAGTGTGAAACATAGGTCCTTCAACCCATCCATTGTTAGCCATCCATTTGTAACAGGCTGAAAAAAATGGCCAGTGGTCAACCTGTAACATTGAAGAAGATATTGATAAAAAATAATACATTTCATACCCATTCTATAAATATTTTATTCAAATTTCAACCTCTGTCTGCCTCATTATAATTTTGTTTGTCAGATAGTCAAGAAAACTAGATATGTGAAAAATGTTTTTACACCAAACAAAACAAAATACTTCCTTTCAATATCAAGTCAAACATTGTAACTATTCAGAGTAAATTTATAAAGCACACCATATCTGGTCCTGTTCACAAAACTTGCGATATGCATTCGCTTAAATTACCACATGTTAGTAAAAATTGAAAACAAGAACTTAACAATTACTCACCTGCAACATAACAATATAATTCCACATTTTTTCCATGACCATTATGCTGATATTAAATAGCATTGCATACCCAACCACCCATAGTTATTAATTGAGGATACCTCCCAACCCAACTCATATATATTTTTCTGGAATAGCTCTATTATAAATTTTACATAACTTTATAACATTAGTATCAGAGTTACAGCCAAAACTGAAAGTGGAAAAAATAAACAACACAAACTGAACCACATACTTACAACAGCAGGCAATGCCTTGGAACCATGGGCAACTTTTAAATATTATCCATGATTATAACTGTAAGATAGCAAGATTGTAAGATAGCTAGATTTGGATATATGAAACTCATTTTCTTTGGGACATTTAATCAAACATCAAGGTTGCAGGCTTGTGTCAATTAATTTGCACCAAATACAGAAATTAATACTGCCTTTCTTTGTTGTCCAACTGATCTTTTCTGATGCCAGTGATGGTATAATAAACTGGTGCAACATAATTCATTGATAATATTTCTAACTAATTCTTCTAAAGCAAATCAACTAACCTGACACCAACAGTCTTTTTCATCAGGCTGAACATTGACTGCCTCTTTTGTACATGACTGGACATAAACCACATACTCTCCACCAGACTGGACACAGACAGCCTCCTCTCCACCAGACTGGACACAGACAGCCTCCTCACTACCAGACTGGACACAGACAGCCTCCTCTCAACCAGACTGGACACAGACAGCCTCCTATCCACAAGACTGGACACAGACAGCCTCCTCTCCACCAGACTGGACACAGACAGCCTTCTCTCCACCAGACTGGACACAGACAGCCTCCTCTCAACCAGACTGGACACAGACAGCCTCCTCACTACTAGACTGGACACAGACAGCCTCATGTCCATCAAACTGGACACAGACAGCCTCTTCACTACCAGACTCGACACAGACAGCATCCTCTCCATCAGACTGGACACAGACAGCCTCCTATCCACCAGACTGGACACAGACAGCCTCCTCACTACTAGACTGGACACAGACAGCTTCCTGTCCATCAAACTGGACACAGACAGCCTCCTCACTACCAGACTGGACACATTCAGCCTCCTCTCCACCAAACTGGACACAGACAGCCTCCTCTCCACCAGACTGGACACAGACAGCCTCCTCACTACCAGACTGGACACAGACAGCCTCCTCTCCACCAGACTGGACACAGATAGCCTCCTCTCCACCAGACTGGACACGGACAGCCTTCTGATTGACCCTGCTCTACTTTTCACAAACCCTTCAGCAGATCTTTTCACAAATCCTCCAAGAGCATCTGAAGGTCCCTTTCCATGTCTTGAGCCAAAGTATGCACATTGAAAGTTCTCTGTTTTAGACACAGAAAAAAATGTATTCTTGCCTTTAAATTGGCCGGCGCAACCATCCGTAAACTCAACATGGTCATTAAAATCTATTCCCTGATCCTTCACATGTGATTCGGTCCTTGAAGTAAATGTTGACACGGCCTCAAAATCATGGACTATATCGTCTGAAATGTGTACAATAGATTCTTTCACTACTTCCTTGCAACCATTTTCCGGACAAGTGTAGTATGCAACTACAGGATAAATAGTTACCAGGTTATAATTGTAGTAGGCCGACTGGATTTCGTCCTGCATCGGACATCTGTAATTTTCTGCAAAATCAGCAACTGTTACAACACAGTTCTCTGGAATGTCTTTTGTTAATCTGTTGAACTTGAGGTTTTTGAAGTAAAACCAATGTTTATGATATAATACTCACCACCATATAACCAATAGCGTATCGCCTCC